>JAYXIM010019031.1:0-19113 GCA_037575425.1 Anastrepha fraterculus
CAAGGGATAAAGGAGGGTAATGAGTTTTTTAAACTTCGTTTGATTGTACCCTCACATGTGTACTAATAGTCAAGGGAGTAAATATTTGCTCCGACAGCCAAACGGCAATTAGGGCCCTCGGATCAGTAATGGTGCAATCGGGTCAGGGAATGCTTGGCCTCACTTTCGACTGCGCTCGAATTCTTTGACATAAGCCTCATCTGGGTTCCTGGTCACAGCGAAATTGCGGGAAACTGTGAAACCGATGAGCTGGCCAGACAAGAGACATGTGAGATGATTTACCCGCGAAGCGAGCGTTGAGCAAGTACACAAACTTGTAATTTGCGAAATCTTTCTGGCCACGTGTTGATCGGGAGCGCTCGGGAGAGCTTCTGAGGTTGACAAAATATCAGCTTTCGAATCTCGTGGATTATCTCACAGGACACTATACGCGAGGAATGCACCTTCCCCTGAGCTGCCCTGCTCTGACGGGGCTAAGATCCAGGCATCTTGGTTCTTACTTCTTTGCTACGCCTGCTGATATAGCTGGCGTTGACATTAAAAATCTGATGAGTTTCATCAGCAGCACAAAGCGTTTGACGCAAACGCAGCACATTCATCGTTTATAATCCATACACTCTCTAAACCCAACCTCTTAACCATCCCACCACCACTTCTCCCCGCACTCTCCTTTCATCCCAACGTTTTTTTCTCTTTCAGCTCACATCCTTCATAATGGTATCACAAAGGACGAATCCGTTTATCTTCGTCCAAGTGTGTTCATTCCTTGGGAAACCATTCCAACCTAACCTAACCTAACCCTCCCAGTAAGGATTTCGCTTGTCGTAGCCCTATAGTTTGGTGCCATCAAACCTCCCTTAGCCCTAGCTCTTCACTCCTGAGCTTCTACTTGTTTATGTGTTGTCCCATGGCAAGGAAGGGCTCGAGTCCTATTAAAGGCACTCTCCAATGCGTGGCTCTGGCAATCTTTCTACATGTCCAAGTCAGCGTATTCGTTGGGCTTTTATGTATTTTATGATGTTTCTTACCTTTTAAGGTGTTCAAGTTCTAAATTGTATTGAATACGATATGTGCCATATTAGGTCCGTTCGTGTAAAAATTATCCAGTAACCTGCCAGTAATTTAAGGCACCTTTCTGGTTTAGAATTTCGAAAAAATCGATTTTTTTCATATTATGATGTTATAATGCTTTCAAAAATATACTTGCAAATTTTTATATTGAAATTCGTTTAGTTTAGGCGTTATAGTCCTTTAAAACGGGACCGGTTTGTAGTACGACGCCCAGGTATAAGAGCGTTAACCGTGTTTTCTTCGAAACTATTTTTTCCGAGTTGGCGTTGGTAATTTCCCAAAAAGTACTGAACCGATTGATTTGAATTTTTAATATGTTATTGAGTAGAATTGTGGCTCTCGCGGGTAGCATAATTATAATTTCATAATTAATTTTTCTAAAATTCTTTTTTTTTTTGTTTTTCCAATAAACAGATAAAATATATAGAAACAATTTTTTTTTGTAAATCTGCTACCCACCGACCGAATTTTTTTCTTCAGACGTACCTGAGCAGTCAGTAACGCCATCAGTTACGCCAAGGGAATCAATTTTTTGATTATTGTCATTGAAAAAGTATTTTTTTTTTATAAATAAAGAATTGATCTAATGAATAAAAACGATTTTCAATTGATACCGATTGCTTTTCTTCAATTTTCAACGCCTTCAATTTTCACGTCTCTAGACCAGAAGGTGCCTTAATTTCCGAAAATTCGCTCTCAAAGAGAAAAATATAACCCAAAAGATACTTTCCATGCTTTCCATTTGCATTTTGGAAACTGCAGCAGCGGTGACTGGAGGCTGCAATTCCTATTTAATATTTGACTTCTGATAAACTTTATAAATTTTATCTAAAACATATTTACTTTCATTCTCCATTTTAATCAAAATTTTCATTAAAATTTAGAACTTTGTGACAGTTTGTATTTATTTTTACTTTGCAAGCAGCTGTTTTTCTCACTTGTAAATTCCTACAAGTAAAAATGTATCCAGTAGAAATATGCAACCTCCCCTCAAAACGAATACCATTTTGCTCTCTCACTTTCACCTACTTTGCGAGTTTTTTGGATGCAGGAACACCAAAGCTTGATAATTTGTTACAGATTTTCAGTTTTTCTTGAAATGAACGTTAGATATCATCATTTGATCTCCTCATCATGGTTGGTATTTCGTCCCCTTTCTGCGTTAACCTCGTATCTACAAAATCATAATTTTCAGTAAATCGAAAAATGTTTAAAGTTACTTAACTTCTATGTGAAAGTTTTAACTTATTTGATACAATACCTATAGTAGATACGAGGTATTTGAATTCGAACATGTAGATACGAGAAAATTCGAAACGCTCTGAAAAAAATTCTATAATCATTATGAACATTGTACTCGTATGTTTTGTTTTACGTAAAAGGAGTGGTAAGGAGAGTTTTTCACTAAAAATCTCAATTTCGAAAAAAATGAAGTTAAGAGGTTAACACAGAAAGGGGGCGATTTATTGATTTGATATCGTCATACATAAATCGTTTCACAAGCCTTTAATTTTGTAAGAATGCCCTAAAAGCTATTTAATACAGCGGAAATATTACTCCACTTCATTGAGTTTTTTATGCTTTATTTAAAAAGTAAACTTCTAAAGTTACCAAAAAAGTATATTTCTTTAAATTTACTTCGCGCACGTAAGACCCTTTTCAAAGCATTGAGTAGCAACGTCCTTGGCACTTGTGCTTTCTTTCATCCGCACGCATCTTTGCGCACTCCGCCGCTTAGCAAATGCACTCTCGTATACAAGTGAGCAAATAATCATAAATACATTACGTCTGCAAATGCATATGAAAATATATGTGTGTATGTATGTATGTATGTACGCATATATAAATGCACTTGATATTCATTCTGTGGTTGCGGTTGCGGCCGCGTCTGATTCGTCAACTTATTTTCTTCGATTTTGTCTTTTGTCTGTTTGGCTTTGAATATTCTAGTCATTCTTCAAGGCTTTTAAGCACATAGAATATACGAATATCTTGCCAGCAATATATTGTATCTCGGTACCGCGCCTCTTCCCCCATTCTACATCCTCCCAAACACACTTAACTTGAAGCCATTTGTTTAAGTATTCAAATCGCATACGCAGATAAGTTCATTTCTGTATGCGCTTGCACGTGTGTGGGTGTAGTTGTGCAAGTTGTTTTTATTTTTACAACTCTTTGTAAAGCTTTTACACTTTCGATCACTCCATTGCATATCTCCAGATATCGATTACTTCATGGACAAATATTTTATTTATCTTTTCAATTTCATTTATCCATCTTATTTGCTTAATGAACTTATAAGTGCTTATCGAGTTCCCGTCAATTTTTTTATCATGTTTTCGTTGATTAAATACGTATGTATGTATGTACCTGCATATATCTACAGTTTGTCAAGAAAGTCTTTTGACATCTACTAATCTGGCGAAATTCAGGCAAATTGCTTAAGAAAAAATGTATTTGTTCATGGTTTTCTTTCAATCTTGTGGAATTATTTGACTAATATAAATAGTTCATAAGCCAATAAAGGGTGAGCCATATAGCGTTTGCTTTTTGAACCACCTATTTTTTTGAGAATGGTAACACAAATGACAAGTCAAATGTGTTCATAATTTACTTAAAGGTTTGACATTTACGAAATGGGACGCTATACGCTTAAACAAAATTGGGAAATACCGTATTCGCCTGATGTGGCTCCCTGTAACTTCTACCTATTCGGAAAACTGCATTTGCCCATAAAGGGAAAACCTTATGCGCCCGTAGAGGCCATCCAAAAGGCTTGTACCAACATCCTGGAGGACATTCCGGATTCCGGTCAATGACCTGAAACACTCTTCCGAAAAGCTTTTAGATCCCGCAAAACAGTGTATTTCGGCCAGAGGGAATAAATAAACTCGAAGTTATCAGAACAAAGCTGCTGTCGTGTCTATTTTAACTCAGACTTGTTTATTTTGGACTTCACCTTGTATAAGTACATACAACTTTTTGAATCAAAACTCCTTAACAGACCCTGAAAGTTGATGCCGATGCAGTGCTATGAAGCTGAAACCCGGAAGTTGAGTAAAAAAGATAAGAAAAAACTGCAAACAGTTGAAGGGAAGGTTCTCAGAAAAATATTAATCCACAAGACGAATGGCACATGCGATGGGAGGATGAACTGGATGAACTTAATAATGCCGAATATGTAACCTACATTGAAGCACAACGAATACGATGGCTGGGCCATGTTATGAGAATGGGCAGTTCAAGAGGTCAAAGAAAAATTCTGGAGGCGAGTGAATACACAAATAAAGCAAGAGGAAGACTAAGATTGAGGCGGATAGATGAAGCGAAAGAAGAACTGGAACAGTTTAATCTAAAGAACTGGAAGGAAGCAGCAGTGGATAGAGCAGAATGGAGATGTACTGTTCAGCAGGGCAAAGCTCACAAGAAGCTGTAGCGCATTAGGCAAATCTCTAATTTTTTTTCTGGACTGTTGGACAGAGTTTGAGCGTGATCTGTCAATTATTTTGTTTTTGGCATTTAATTATATCAGTCAACCGCAGGTGTGCTCTGCGATTTTCACTATGAATAAAAATATCGGTCAAAGAATTTGTCTTAAATTTTATGCTTTGAACGGAATTTCGTGCGCCGAATCGTTCACAATGTTGCAGAAAGCCTATGGCGAGTAGGCTTTATCAAAGCCACGGGTCTGCGAGTGGTATAAGGCTTTTGCAGAGGGCCGAGAAGTCGCGGACGAGTTGCACCGATCTGGTCGCCCATCAACGTCTTCAACGGATGGAACTCGACAGAGTCAAGGAAATGGTGCTGCAAAACCATCAAACCATCATTTAAGTTTGAAGGAGGTGGCTCGTGATCTTAGCGTGTCTCACGAATCAATCCGCAACATTTTACACCACTCTCGTTCCAAGAGAGTTGAGTTTCTTTCAAAAATATATCGGAAGAAGGTGGCTGAAGACATGCTTGAGCAAGTGAGTTCGGGACCAATGTTTATCCAGCGCATCGTAACAGGTGACGGGACGTAGGTATATGAGTTTGACATGCAAACCAGTCAACAGGCGTCTGAATGGCGCTATCTACATGAGCCGAAACCAAAAAAACCACATCAAAGTCGATCAAAAGTGAAAGTCATGCAAGTCGTTTTCTTTGATTATCATGGAGTTGTGCACCCGGAATTCGTTCCAAATGGTTCTACGGTAAATAAAGAATATTATTTGGAAGTTATGCGACATTTGAGAGAAGGTGTGCTTAGGAAATGGCCCAATTTGTAGAGAGAAAACTCTTGGATCTTGCACCAGGATAACGCACCGTCTCACAAGGCTCAAATTGTGAACACTTTTTTTACCAAAAGCTCGAAAAATATCATCGAATAACCACCGTATTCGCCGGATTTAGCCCCCTGTGACTTTTTCCCTTGCCCAAAACTTAAATTGCCCCTCCGACGACCCCTCTTTGAGTCGATAGAGGCCATGAAAGAGAATTCGCTGAAGGAGCTGAAGAAGATCTCTTCAAACGCGTTTAAATGGGGATTTGGTGACTGGACTAATCCTTGGCATATGTTGTTGTGTTGCTTCAAGTGGAGCCTATTTTGCAGGCGATAAAGTAAAATTTGATGATTAAACAATTGTTTTGCGTTTTATTGAAGCTGTATGAGCTTTACGATGACATAGACATAGCGCATTGATGCGGTACCAGCTGGTGGAAGCAGAGGAAGAGGAAGGCCTCATCTGCGTTGGAAAGATCAGGTGGGGAAGGACTAGGCTTCACTTGGTGTGTCCAACTGGCGCCTATTAGCATGAGAAACGACTGGCGTGCTTTGTTAAACTCGTCCAAAATCGCTTAAGCCGTTATAGCGACAATTAAGAAGAAGAGAAGCGGTCGCCGTAGCAGAATGAATTGGGGCGTGACTGCCATTCGGGAGCGCGTAGGTTCCAATCTCCGTGTCTGAAACAGCAAAATGAAAGGTGTTTCTAACAACTGGCGCCCCTCGGCAGGCAATGGTAAGCCTCGGAGTATATTTGTGCCATGAAAAAGCTCCTCATAAAAAATGTCTAACAATCGGAGTCACCTCTGAACTGTAGGTCCCTCCATTTGTGGAACAACATCAAGACGCACACCAAAAAATAGGAAGTACAGCACGGCCAAAAACCTAACAGAAGTGTACGCGTTATTTATTTTATTTTAAATTAGCTGAATTGAAAAAAATTTTAATTTTTGAGGTTTTCCGCTAACAATTTTTCAGCTGCTCGCAAAACTTGCAAACTGTTTAAGTTTTAGTACTTTTTTTGGTATTTTTTCTTTGAGAGCGTATTCCCGGATATAAAGTTGCTGGATATTTTTTTTGTAATTAATGAAATAACCCCGAAAGGCTCTCCAAATTCAATGAGAATTTATGGTTTTAGCTAAAGATGAGAAAATAACTGGAATACGTCAAAATATTTTCTTGACAAACTGTACTATAGGTAAATAAATATTGAATAATAGCTAAGCACCAGTTGCTCGTGCGCGTACGCAAATCACTTAAGTACACATTTAAGTATGCGATAATCACGCAGCATCAACGCTTTCACTACTAACGCAACACACATTTTGAACGCACGACGTGAATGAATTCTACGCATGGGAACTTGGGCGCTGCTAGGCTGTGCGCTGATCGCATTCTCATTTCACCCGTAGACGCTGTTTGGCGCGCAACTCACATCTTAAATATCGCGTCGCGCTGAGCATCGCAGCATAAGTACATACATACATACATACATACATACGAAAATCTGTGTAGAACGCTTCTTCACATAAAAACCACATCAGCTATTGCCGCAACCCACCAACGCTGGCCAGCTACAATGCAATTTGCTACTTCAACCGTTTCGGTGCTGTGCTTCCTGTTTGCCAACCTTCCATCTCTGCTGGGGGCCGCAACGCGCCATCCATTGCCTTCACTGCGTTCACACCATTGGCGCCCATCACCACTGCCCTGCTCCGACTACGAGATGCTAATCATCAATACGAATTACTGCGTCTCGCGCTGTCCTATCCGCTGCATAAATGGGCGATGCTTTGAGGATGGTGACTGTCCCTGCTCCGCGTACTATCAAACCTCATTCGAGAAGGAAGCACTGGTATGCGCTGCCGAATGTTTGCCTGGCTGCCAGAGCGCCGGTGGTTTTTGTGCAGCGCCTGATCTTTGTCTCTGTAGCCGCGAGGGCTATTATTTCGATGCGGTGGCGCGTCGTTGCCGCAAATACCACCTTTTCAGCGATCGTTGTTTCGGGTGAGTGAGCAAACACATTTTTTTTTTGTATGCAAAATATTAATGCCTCTGTTCTATGTATTTGCAGGCGTTGCTTGTACGGCAAATGTACGGCGAATGGGGAATGCATTTGTGCGCAAGGATATGCGGTTCAGGAGACGGTATTCGGTCAGCTGTGTGCACCCGTGTGTAAACAGTGAGTGTTAGCGATTATTTATAAAGTTGATAAAACATTATCAGTAGAGAGGAACTACGTGGTACAGTTATGCGAAAGGCATAGAAGCACATAAACGTTTTTGGTGAATTCAATTAATGTGCAGAGAGACAGGCAATCCGTTGCTTTTCTTAGAGTATTATGAGTTTCGTGGGATGCAGTAAGAACTTTGGGACCTCAATGCATAAATTATTTACCGCTGGCATGTTTTATTAGCCAATATTACTAGTACTTTCCAAATACGCAGGATTGGATCGAGGGGGAAATCTACACCAAAGCTTGCACCTCTGTCTTCACTGATGGTTTCAAGATGAAATCGGGAGTCTGAGTTTCTCTAAATCAACCAATTTATCTCTATATATATATATCTCCTTTTAACTGCCGAATACTGCTACTGCTTCTGCTTGTCTTTGCGATCCTGCAAGCATGCAAAATGCTTGGGGAACCCTGGAGCGTGGGAGATATTAACAAGAGAGAGAGGTATTATCAAGCCGTGATCAAGACTCTGACGGCGCCATGGTGCAGAACGAAACTAGTAAACTCCTGTAAGGAGGAGACCAAATCTCTTGGGTGTGCAGGTAACATTTCTCTGATCTGGGTCCCAGGACATAGGAACATAGAGGGAAATGAAATTGCTGATGAGCTTGCCAGGAAGGGGACTGAATTGGCCTCAGAGACTTCCTACCCGGTCTTCAGTCTCCCCCTCACAGTTGTTAAAAGGGAACTGGACAAATTATTTCTCAGGAAAGCGCAGAAAAGATGGAGCTCCATTTCTCCGTGTGCTATTTCGAAAATCCTTTTGCCCGAGTACAATATACGAAGGACTCAGAAAGTCTTTTGGACTCCTCACCATCCAACTTCTCATAGCTGTGTTTACCGGTCACTGGACGATCGGCACACACGTTTAAAAGCTAGGGTTATCATTTAACCGCCATTGCAGAAAATGTGGGGACCTTTCAGAGAAGGAGACTGTAGAGCATTTTCTCTGTAAATGTCCGGGTGTGGCAGCTAGACGACTAAGGCCACTGGGCGCTCCTTTCTTCGACAGCCTGGGACAGTGCGCCAACCTAAATCCAATCAATCCCTCCACTATATCAACAGCTCTGGCTGGCTATAGATATCTGCTCTTTGGAGGTCTCATAATGGTATCAAAATGGCGCTTTAGTGCTACTTGAGGAGTACCAGACTGGTACTTCAACCATTTCACCTACCTGCCTACCATTACTAGTACGAAATCTATTTTATTTTCTCCCTAATTTTCATCTAATGCAACATAATGACAATATATTTCTTTTGCATACATTAGTACCTTCTGTCAAAAATGTACCAGAATATGATTGAAACTTGTAAAAAAGTGCTAAATTTGATCCGGACGGAACTTTATATACCCGCGCACATTTTAGTAAAATTTATTATTAGCTGGCTATTCATTTTGGAATGCGAGTTATAGTTTGTAACATCAGAGGGACGGACGGAGATTTCGGTGCGGTGCACTAGACAGAGGCAGTTTAACAGCCCTGGTCGGGAAAAACCCGAGTGGTTCTGGCAATGTAGAGTCGGCTGCCATGGAATTGGCGGCGACCCTCTTTATCTCCTGTACGAAGGAGGTCAAACTGCAGCTAAAGGTAATAGTCGTTGATATACAAATAGCGATAGTAAACAACCCCAAAATGTTGGACGTCACCTTTGAAAGTTTGCTCTTCTTTTCTGCGCATGCAACCGCAATAGCGACTGAGGTTCAAAACCGTAACGAGGTCCTCAGCTCGCTAGCCGGCAGCACTTGGGGCAAAGACAAAGAAATGTTGCTGGCGACATTTGAAGCAATTGGCCGGCCGGTTATAAATTACGCAGCGTCTGTCTGGTTGCCTGGTATCAGTGATTCGAGGCTGTTACCAGTGATGAGGCGTCAATGCTTCCTGTTAAGGTCAATGCTTCCTGTTAAGGTCAATGCTTCTGTTAAGGTGCACAACAAAATACTCGACATTTGATTAACTACACTAACGAGACCCAGTACAAATTACAACTACAACTACTCGACCGGAGAGTTTCCAGACAAGCAGTAAACGACGAATTAACCCCGTCATACCCATGCTCATCACATGCCCTAACAAACTTGTCGACTTAGAAACGAATTATAAATTATTTAAAATTATTACTTGGCGTTTCTTAGTTTATAGTATAAATAGAGTATAGAGTACAGAGTCTGTTATCAGGTCAGTCCATAAGTTCGTGCGTTTTTTAAAGGTGGTTTTAAAATTAATAAAAAAGATGTTTAAAGTATTTATTAATCAATAATATATTTTCCTTCATTATTTACAATGTCTTCCCAACGTTTAGGCAAATTTTTAATTCCCTGCTCAAAAAATTTTTTGTCCTAGGAGCCAAAATACGCTTCGATATCCCTTTCTATAGCTTCTTTTGAGGAGTAGTTCTTGTTACTCATATGGGATTGAAGTCCACGGAAAAGGTGATAATCATAAGGTGCAATATGCGGAGAGTTTGGTGGATGCGGCATTAGCTTTCATCCGAGCTCGTTCAGCTTGCCTAATGTTTGCCTTGCGGTAAGAGGTCTTGCGTTGTCGTGGTGAAACAAAACTTTGCGTCTGTTCACTAAAGACCGTCGATTTTTTTAAGTGCCTCCTTCAGGTTTGATAGCTGATGGGAATAGTAATCAACAGTTATTAGTTTGGATCCAGAAGTTTATAATAAACAATACCGGCCATATCCCACTAAATAGACAGGAGAATCTTCTTGGGGTGAAGGCCATCTCTAGGGGTCGGTTCTGGTGTTTCATATTTATCTAACCATTGGCGTTTGCGAACAGGATTATTGTAAAGAACCCATTTTTCATCACCAGTAACGATACGATTCAAAAAACTCTCATTTTCAAGTCGTTGCAGCAGCTGAGAACACACATTCACTCTCTGCTGAAGATTGGCGACGGAAAGTCAATGCGGAACCCATTTTGCCAGCTTTGAAACCTTTCCCAACTGAACCAGGTGCCTGTAAACTGTTCTAAGCGATGAATTAAACCTCTGAGCTATCATATGGACTGTCAAATTTGGCTCAGCTTCCACGAATTCGAGCAAGGCGTCGACTTCAGGACGACCAGCGCGCGGGGCATCCTCCACGTCGCAGTTACCACTTCGGCATTGTGAAAACCACCTTACACTCACGGTACTCCTCTCCGTGAACAGTGTTTATTTCTGCAGCAGCAGTTGTTGCATTTTTCCCACTTTTAGAGAAAAATACAAAATATGCCTCTTATACGCGTTCGAAGATTCCATATTATTTTTTAGAGCACGTGCTTCTATCTGCGATTAAAATCACTTGTTGAATGCACAATATATCAAAGAAAATATAAATAGTACCGTTATATTCCGCGAATAATTTTTTGTGTGCAAAAATCGTTCAATAGTGAAGTTATGGGTAAAATACGCACGAACTTATGGACTGGGCTTAAATTAAAAAAGTTTTGAAAAATAATAATTTTGAGATTTGTTCAATGTTACAAATGTTGGTATCGGTTTTTTTTTTAGTGAAATACGTTCGTATTTTTTAGCAATTTTTATATTTTTTTTGTTTTGGAAAATTTTGAGGAAAATATTTTACGTCTATATTGACATTAAAGGTCAAATACATCACTCAAAATATTTTCTTTTTTCATTGGGTAAAAAAGGTAGTCAAAAATGAATTGGAGGATTAATTCTATTTATATATATTTTTTTTGTTTTGTTTTTGTGCCAAGTTTGAGTAATTTGTTTTCATTTAGAATAGAAATGTCACATGTTATCTTTTTTGAAAATTACCGTTATGAGAAAAAGAGAACGGTAGAGTGATTCTTCATTGATTTCAGCAACTTTCAATACCAAACTACAGGCTTTAATTTTTGCGCACTGACGGACAGACAATCGACTGCGCTCATCTATCTTCTTCATCTTAATTGGCCCGATAACCGCTTAAGCGATTTTGGAAGTCCTTCTCCACCTAATCACGCCTTTCTCTTCTTCTGCTACCACCAGCTGGTACCGCATCGAATACTTTCAGAGCCGGAGCGTTTGTATTCATTCCGACGACCAATGAAAGCCGCTGGGCCCTTAATCCGCTGCGCTAAGTATACATATGTATGTCGTCGTAAAGCTCATACCGCTCTTTGTTCCATCACCTGCAATAGGCGCCGTCACCGACGTGCAAAGATCCAAAAATCTTCCGCAGAATCTTTCTCTCAAACACTCCAAGGAACGCACGGACGGACATACATGCCTCTCATCTACATATCTACATTTCTTTATGATGCTACAAACAGCCGTTATGAGAACAAATTTGTAATACTCTTGGGCAAGACTGCGCGTGGGTATAAAAATTGAACTAGGAATAGCCACATCACGTCACCTTTTCCACATTCCGGTTTTAAAGTGCGATAATAACGACATTTGGTTATATTTGAAGTTAAGTAATATCGTAAGATATATATGTATATTTTTTAATGTGATAACATTTGTCTCAAAGTTCACCTTTTCAACTTCTCTGAGAAATCGCTTGTTTAATTTGCAGTGTTAAATTCGTACAAAGGGACCCCCAAAAAAACTGAACCCAACTGAAATAAGTAAACTATGTAAACTTAACCGAGAGCATTTCAGAGAAAAATAAAGACGTTTTTACGTATGAAAGTGGGGTCTAAAAGGGAAATAGTTTTACTATGAGATGAGGTCGACACATTAAAAATAATATATCCATAAGCTTACACAACCTCAAGCATAGCTGGAATATTTCAAAAACCTGCTAGGGGTTCAGATTCAAGATCAGCGCGCAAGGAATTTTTGAAAAATTGTGGTATAACTACTTCAAATTTTGTAAGCCTGTGCTATTCGCTGGCATTCCTAAGTGCATCATTTCGAATTGGGCCGATACAATAAATTTGAATGAATAATAAAATTGAAATGAATAATAAATTCGCTGCCTTTTTCCCCAACTTCCCGTACTCTTCTAACAAAATGCGTATTTTCTTTTATTTTCTGTCATTCACAGAGACTGCGGCAAATATGGGTTTTGTTATCTGCCGAATATGTGCGCCTGCCGAAAGAAAGACTATCACTACGAATATGACGGCAAGTGCCATGCGGACTACATCCATCTGGAGCAATGAAATTAATTGGGCAGACCAATATTTTATTTTGACTGAATTTAATGCATAGTTTATAGTTATTGCTTTTATGCTGTTTTTATGGTATCGCTATTAAGGCGCATTTATTATTTATTAAGAATAAATAAATACAATTTTTTGTTTTAATTAATTTAGTGTACACACAATTTATTATCAGAGAAAGGTTAACATTGCACTTACGCACATCCATTTATATGTACATATGTACTTATTACATACATACACAAATATGTTAATATGTATTATCAATTCCTTACTAAGAAATTAAGACATGCACTTATACAAGGGGGCGCAAAATTAATCATCCTATCTTAAATCAAATTTTCAATAGTCAGCCTGTTATAAGAAAATTAATCTATAACCGAAAGAGCCTACATAAACTTCGCGCTTACTTGACGTACCTTAGTTTATAGTGCAAAAAGAGTGCGGAGTACAGAGTCGGGTATAATAAGAAGCCAACTAAAAAAGTTAAAAAAAATGCAATAATTTTAAAATTTGTTCAATATTGTAAATTTTTGTATTAGGTAGTTTTAAAGTGAAATGTCTTCGTATCTTTTTAACATTTTTATATAAATTTTTTTAAATATTTTTTAGGATGAAGTATTCTGTTTAAAACAAATGTTTGGAGGACAAGTATTATTTTGTTGTTAAACATTTTTGGGAAAACACTTTTTTTGCCACTTTCAGATCTAGCTCCAGCTGCTACCATTAAGGACCAATAGGTCTATGTGTTGGCTTTCAGCCTGCCAAAGCAAAGAAATAAATTAAGGGGACAGATACATGTAAAATTTGGGAAAAAAAATTTTTTTTCATAAAATGTTTATATACATAGTCCTTTCAGAATATGTCAACAAATTTTTAGAACGTAAATTTAAGTATTTCTTATATTATAGATCGTCAACCATGACGACTCTATTCTTTGAGTTCGCGCGCTGGGAGAGGTATAGTATAGTTACGTTATTTTCAAACTTTAGACGCGTTTTTCTCAATACGAAATTTTTCGGATTGGCGTACACGATAACTCAAAAAGTTCTTGACCGATCTCCCTGAAATTTTGCACACATCTTTTTTATGATATTACTTTCTATGTGAATTTACAATTAAAAAAATTTTCGAAATATAATTTTTTCGTACCAAAAATAGTAAGAAAATTCGGCCTTAAATTTATTTTTTTTAAAGCATTTTATTCCGCGATTTTTTTTTTCATTTTTGTTTAATTCATATAGAAATTATGACATTAATAAACAAAAAAATTTTTGATTTTTTGTATTCAGGTCACTGACGCCGATGCTACAATGCCCGCCGATTGAGAAGCCCCGCTGCGACCTTCCTGGAAGAATTGAGTGTACATCCGCCATTTTAAATGATTAAATTAAAAAAAAAATTGTATATTATTTTATTGTATCAATAAACTGTATGCCAAGTTTGAAAAAACTATATTGACTTCTTCATTTTAAATAATTTTTATGAAAATCTGGGAAAATATGGCCGTTTACAGGTAGCTGTCCCCTTGAGAAGAGTTGAGAGAAGACGATTCAATATTCTTGCATAACCTTAAAAGGAGCAAAAAATTAAATTTTCACTTTCAAATATCTATTTTTATAAGAATCAACAAATTTTCATTAGCACTAAAATATTCTAAGATTGACCTTTTTTCACCTTCTTTGGTTTAATAAGCTTCAAATTACAAAAATAAAAAACAACAAACTCCAAACTTAAAAATTTTCGCATTTTGGGTATAAAAACTAAAGCACTAAATTTATTGCGAAGAGCAAATGGCACTTTCTGATAGGCGCAATCTTGTTTCTATCATTCTGGGGTTTGACCAATGATTCAATAATAAATAATGAAATTAAAATTTTTTTATTTTTTTTTTTTTTAATTTTAAATTTTTTTTTAATTTTTAATATATTTTTTTTTAATTTAATTGAATTTTTTTAATTTTGGAAGAACCAAATAAAAACTGAAATAATAAAATAAAAACTAAAAAAAATTTAATTCTTTTCCTAAAGCAGCGTGAAAAAGCTCCACATGAAAGAGAAGTGAAAAGCTTTAATCGAAATGAAAATGGCAACGCTGGTTTTGCTCACAATTTTAGTGGCCTCACTGTACACCGAGCACCACCTTCATGCAGTCATTCAGTCAATCTATGCGGAATCATTGCACTCTCATTCGTAAACATTGGCTCTCACTCTCACAATCTTAGTTGTATATTGAGAGCGTTTGTGCCAATAAAAGCCGTGCCATAAATATAATATTTATTCACACGCGCGTACATTGTGCGCCTCTACATACATACATAAGTATGTACATTCGTACACACCACATTCAAGACAACAACAAATTCAATGTTGAATTATAATTAAATTCAAAAAAGCTAAATATATTAGACCCCTCAATAGGAGTCTTCCAAGTGAATCGCCGGCTTCTAATGCAACTAAGCATTCATACATACATACATACATATGTATTATACTCGTATTTAAAGAAAAAGAATTTTGCTTATCATCGTTGCGATGACGTCTGAGACGCCCATTTCTTCGGCGCACAAGCACACGACCATACATATGGATGTGTGTGTGTATGTTTGTACGTATGCACGTATCACTTTGCACATTAAAGTGGATAACAAAATAGGTAAATAAACGTTTTTTGTTTACTCACAAGCAAAATAGTTGCGCGTTCTTGTACTACACTAAAAAATTTCGTAAAATCCATTTTCAGGCGCGTGCAAATAAAATGGTAACAAATTGAGTATCGGCCAGAGGTAATAATGGCAATTTTATGTTTGTATATAAACCTGCATACTAGGTACATACAGCTGCGGTGAAAATATTAGTAGTGTGGGCACTAAAGGGGAAGAAATGTAGAAGAAGTAAGATTTTTTTTGTTAAATATTTTTGTTGTTTTTATTTAAAAAAATTATGACTGTTTACAATAAAATAAATAAAATTAATTTCATACGAACATTTGCATGAACCTTGCGTTCAAAAAAATACTGGTACATATAATTTTCTTTAATAAAAATATATTTAAAATAAGCATTCCTTTTATATACATATATATAATTGGCACGCACACCCTTTTTGGTCGTTTGGCCGAGCTCCTCCTCCTATTTGTGGTGTGCGCCTTGATGTTGTTCCACAAATGGAGCGACCTACAGTTTCAAGCCGACTCCGAACGGCAGATATTTTTATGAGGAACTTTTTCATGGCAGAAATACACTCGGAGGTTTGCCATTGCCTGCCGAGGGGCGACCGCTATTAGAAAAATGTTTTTATTAATTTTGCTTTCACCGAGATTCAAACCAACGACCTCTCTGTGAATTCCGAATGGTAATCACGCACCAACCCATTCGGCTACGGCGGCCGCCATATTTAAGAATACACACAGAAAATTGAATATCGTTCTGGTGAATATTTTCGAAGTTAAGCGCAAATTTGAAAAGGCGTTTCGGAGTGCTTGAAAGTGCTTTTCAAACTTTAAACGCGTTTTTCCCAAAATGGTGTATTCAAAGTCGGTGACTAACATTACTCGAAAACGGCTAAACCGATTATTCTCAAATTTTAACACGAGCTTCTTAAATATATTTTTTAGTAATTAATCGAAGATTTTTTCTCACCGATAAATATTTTTTTATAAACAATTTAAGGCCGAAATTTTGGTTAAAAATCGTTTTTTTTTTGCGAAACCACCATTTTGTCAAAAAATTTTTTTTTTCGCTTATTCCTTTACTTATTTACTAGATTTAATATTATTCTGTTTGGTTTTTTAGTTTCAGAGGATCCAGTTTAGAGATATAGTGGTTACCCCAATCTTTTTTGAGAGTAGCTCCTGGAGATCAGCAGTAGCTCATTTCCAAAAAAATATTTTTACTAATATTAAGTCTTAAAATACAGTTAAAAGATAACATAATATGTGTACAAATTTTTAGATCAACAAATTTAAAAGTTTTCTCAGAAAAAATTCTGGAAAATTCGCTTATTTTCGGTCTTCTAACTGTATATAGCCCCCTAATGAAATTTTCACATCGTTCCTTAGGCATCGATATCCTTGCCCGCTCTACTCTTACCCATAGCTGATTATTATTTGTTGGATGAGCATCAGCAACTGCCTCCTCCACCACGCACCACAAATTCTCTATTGGATTCAGAACTGGAGACGGTGCAGGTCATTTCATAACCTCAACCCTATTTCTCTGAAACCACTGCTGCGCCAATTTGCTTGTATGTTTTGGGTCGTTTGTATTGGCATTTCTTTGCGAGCATATGCTAGCATGATTTTCTCCATAATTCGAACATGCAGCGTCCTTTATACAGTATATCGGTCCTACACCATAAAATGAAAAAAAAAAAAAAAAATGAGAAAAGATTCCCAAATCATAATCCTTGATTCTCCATGTTTAACAGCTTTGATTGTGTATATCGGGTTGCACTTGGGACTAGCAGGCCGTCTGACGTATTGTCCTCTTATATACGTCTTCTTGTACCATACAGCACGATTTTCGGTTCATCTATCCACAAAATATTTCTCGGTGGGCCTATCGAAGTGCTCATTTGCTAACTTTAGCTTTTGTGCCACATGCCTTTTAGTTAATAATGGCACTTTTCTTGGGTTATGAACTACCTAGTTGTGTTCTCATAAATGTCTACGAATAGTTTCCACGCTTGCCTCCAGCTCCAGTTCCCTTTCAATCTTAGTAGCTGGTGCAAAATGATTCTTCTTTTTATACCTAATCACACGCTTAATTAATTGAGCAGCCAGTGCGGAACGCCCTCCAATTGTTTCAAGTTAGAATTTATATTTTAATGCATTACAAATAATTGTCACTGAACAGCTTACAATACATACATATCTTCAACTTCTTTCTAAGTTTTCCCTCTCGAAATTAGTTTTTTGATAAGGTTTTGCTGCTCAGCGGTGCAGTGCTTGCATCGTTCCATAGCTGAAAAATGTTCAAACAGATTTTCTAAATGATATGGAAATACATCAAAAAATGCAGTATTTTATATGAACTTTTCGTTCAGCTCAGTCCTTGCACTACTTTTATTTGGACTGACTCAGTCTTGGAAATAAATAAAATTACAACACCAACTTCTGAAGTATGTGAAGCCAGTTTTGCGAACAGCTGATTAAATTGTTGGCAGAAAAAATCACAAAAATTAAAAATCTTTTCATTTGAGTTACCTCGTTTAAAAAAAAATAAACAAATAAAATGCAAAATAACGAGTTTCAGAATCACTTAATTTCATTTTGCCCACGATAATTTGTTCCACTTCATCTTCGCTGTCAGATGAAGAGCATTCCATTGGCAGCTGCAATTCGCAAATTTTAATTCGTGTTTGGTTTTACTTTGCGTCCAACTGTTTTTCTCACTTGCAAATTCTTACAAGTAAAAATTTATTCAGTAACAACTTGCAGCTTCCCCTCAAAATGAAACGTCATTTTGCTCTCTCTCACTTTCCCCTACTTTGCAAGTTTTTTGGGTACATGAACACCAAAACGTGTTAATTTGTAAAAATTCTTACAAGCTATTTGCTTTATGAACAGACAACGAGAAAAAATAAACCTATTAAACTATGTGGAGTACTTGCACTACTATTATTTTGATCGCAACTGTATGTATGTATGCGTATGCATACATACATATGTATATACGTTGTAGTCGATTTAAAGCAGCATTGACCGAATTGGGGTAGGAAAATAATAAACTTCATTGCTTACTACTGAGCCGTAAGAAATAACCTATAAGGCCATTTGCCTTTTGTTGAATTAAAGGTGTAACATTAAATCTCCGAATATATGAGGAAAGTTTAAATGTATCGCACTAGTTTGTTCCTTCTCAGAGGTTTAAAGATTAAACCATGTCAATTTTAATATTAAAGAATAACATTATTCAAGATGCTAGGAGGCCAATAGGGCATGGAGAGATGAAAACACGTGCGTAAGAGACAGGCTACTATGGCCGCAAATAAATAAGAAAAAGACAAAGGAACTGCTTAGCCTTTCAAGAGAGGATATCTCGCGGGTCGTGGCTTGTATAACCGGCTATTGGCTATTCGGTAGGCATTCCTTGCGACTGTTACAACAACAACTAGGTGTTTTCTCCCTTCAATATTATAGGCGTTGTAGAGATTGAAAAGAGGAAGAAACAGTTGAGCAGCAGAGTAGCTAAGGTAAATATTTTGTCACTTCTCTTACGGAACTATCCGGAGTGGGGCAAGGATCAATCCTGCGCTTCATAAGAGCCACAAAATGGTACCACAAAGAAAAATAAATGATATTCCCGTGTCGCACAGTGGCTTCACAACTGTAAGGTCTAAGTGTGTTAGTTAAAGAGAGCGGCTACCACCATAGCCTAACCGAACCTAACCATCTCACCGTATGTAAGTATGGGGAATGTTTATGTTGCTACAA
>JAYXIM010019032.1:0-19010 GCA_037575425.1 Anastrepha fraterculus
ATATTTTGTATGGATATAGAGAAGGAGGTAAATGGAATCGCAATGGAATTGATCAAGTTACATTTACACAAACGTGAAAAATGACGAAACATTTATCAAATTCATGAAAGATATGTCCAATTTCGATTGTGCATCAGACGTTAATACGAGGGGTGCCTTTTATATGTCGGGATTAGAGAACAAAAACAAATTTTAATCATCGAAAATCACTTTATAGTTTCTCAAAACATTCTCCATGAAGATCTAACACTTTTGCATGCGTTTGAACCAATTGTCGAAGCACTTTTGCCATCCTGAATGAGGTACCTCCAAAACATGCATTCTGAATGCCGCAACCGCTTCTTCAGGTGTCAAAAAACGTTGACCTTTAGTTTGTTTTTTACGTATGGCAATAAAAATGTCATTCGGTGCCAAGTCAGGACTATACGGCGGATTACCCATTAATCCGATGTTTTGGATGCTCAAAAATGCAGTTGTTTGAGCCGTTGTGTGAGAGCTCGCATTGTCCTGGTGAAGAGTGATCCGTCTTTGGCGATTGGTTTTCCTAATTTCTTGGAAGACAACTGGCAAACAAATGGTTGTGTACCACTCAGAATTTACTGTTCTGCGTTGTTCTAGTGGTACGGTTGCGACATGTCCAGTTTATCTGAAAAAACAGGCGACCATTTGCTTGGAAGTGGTTCGTGCGCGAACAACTTTTGTTGGATTTAGCTCATCTTGAAACACCCATACAGTCGACTGCTGGTTTCTTTCGGGCTCATACGCGTAAATCCATGATTCATCACCTGTCGCGATGTCATAGACGTGTTTCGAAGCCCCGCGATCGTATTTTTTGAGCATTTCCTTCGACCAATCGACACGAGCCTTTTTTTGAGCGATTGACAAATTGTGTGGGATCCAACGCGAACAAATTTTTTTGACAGTCAAATGTTTATGCAATATTGAATGTATGCCGGCCCCACTAATGCCTAAGATTGTCTCAATCTCACGATAGGTCACATGACGACCTTGCAATATCACTTTGCGCACAGCACCAATGGTTTTCGGAGCAACAACTGATTTTGGACGACCTTCACGAAATTCGTCTTGGAGTGAACTTCGACCACAATTGAATTCGCCATACCATCGATAAACACTGGTCCTTGATGGAGCTTCATCGCCAAAAAATGAATTAAGTTCATGCATGCAATGTTGCTGAGTTAATCCACGTCGAAAGTTGTAAAAATAATCGCACGAAAATGTTCACGATTTATTTCCATTTTTGGACCGAGATGAATCTTTTAAGTTACTGTAAACAACACAAATAGCGCTGGTATTTCAAAACGTTCTGAGTACATAAAAGCTAAAAAATGTCAAACTTTGCGATACAGCTGTCAGTTGCCAGATTGCAACACCAGGGTTGCCAAATCCCGATATATAAAAGGCACCCCTCGTAAGTCGACAACACTAAGAGGCACCATCATCGATTTGCCTTTTTCAAGACACTTTACACTCGAAACACTCCCTTTCATTTCCTACTTTTCCTATCATCGTCCTATTCTCAATAGAGAAATGGTTCATTACGATGCACACAGGAAGAAGGCATATGCAAATACAAATATGTGAATTTATATACATATGCGCTTACATATACATATATATGCTCACTCAAGTAGGAGAGAGCCAGATGCCGAACGCTGCCGAACGCGGGGGCCGATTGTGCCGCTTTGTCGTTCGTTCCGCGTTCTCGCTTGCAGTTCAAGCAAGGTAACGACGCTTGAGCAAGATAACGACGCATTTTTTGGTGCGTGCAGCCGGCTACATCGAATTATAAGACATTATCACGTCAAAAATGTTTTTATTTTTGGATTAAGAGGCGCTTAATTGGTTCTTTTTGGGTGTTAGGCCGAGCTCCTATTTGTGGTGTGCGTCTTGATTTTATTCTACAAATGGAGGGAACTACAGTTTTTAGCCGACTCCGAACGACAAATATTTGTATGAGGAGCTTTTTCATGGCAGAAATACACTCGGAGGTTTGCCATTGCCTGCCCAGGGGCGACCGCTATTAGAAACAACTTTTTCTTGGTTTTGGTGTTTCACAAAGTTTCGAACCTAGGGCTATAGCGGCCGCCGACGAAAATATCTAAATACTTAGCCTAAAAAGGCTTACGGTTACAGCCTCATTTCTTAAAAACATAAATATATGTGAATCTATTTTCATTTTTAGTGCAGCCCTTCTCAATCACATGTGTACTGCACTCTATTGTAACTTTAACGCGTTTTTCTCGAAACAGCAATTTTGAAGTCGAATGAACTCATTACTCAACCAAATCTTAAGCGATTTCCTTGAAAATAAAGTGGTACATTTGATATACAATATTACAGAGCTTTTTTTCTGCAAATTTATTGAACAATTTTTAATTTTTAACTTTTTATCTTGACAGTTTGGAACTTTATTTTTAAACGCGATACAAAAATTACGCCCATTTCTAAAAGGTACTTCAAAAGTGACGCCTGGATATCAGTAGTGAATAATTCCTAGACTGTACTTTCTTTGTGCCGTCTTTGACCCATTCAAGTAAAATTTAGAGAAGTAAAATTTACACCAAGAATAACGCGTTAAAATTAATGAAACTTATTAAGAAAATGGTCGATCAAGGATCGAAGACAACATATAGCAAAATTCGTGATTTCTTTGGTAGAGATAATCAACCGAATGAGTCGACAATTCAAAGGTTGGTGAAAAAATATCAAAAAACTTGTCCTGTTGAAGATAGTATTCCCGTCGGATTTCAGAGGTGCCGTACAAAATGATTTACGAGTGCTGTATATGAGCTTTGTTGCAGAAAAAATACTTTCTAACTTACCTTTGTACTTGTAGGTGGTCGTAATGTGGATTTCCGAGGAGCTGGATCACTGAATCCTTCGTTTAGCATATTGTAAACATCGCTCAATGTATCTCTGGTATCAACGTATTGCTGTAATAAAAAAAAGAGTCACTACAGAAACTACAGAAAAATCATTTCATTTAGCGTCGATAAAAAGTCCGTAATTGTTAAGAAGATTAAAGAAGAGATCAGGAAGAAAAAAATATTTATACACTACGAAATGTGGCTACTAACTAATGACAATGGCGCTGCTATCAAATACATAAGTACGCATGTGCCAAGCACTAGCGGCTGACAGCTGTTAACCGTGAAGTCTTCTCTTTCGCATGCAGTGCCTGTTGTTTAGATACCATGAATGCGAATGAAGGAATCACATAAATTTGTTAAATTTTTGTTTGGTTCCGGCGCAAAAAGGCTAAGTGGAGCAACAGAGAAATTAATTGTTGGGATCTATTGGTCAACATATTGCCTTCACGTTCTTCTGAACTCCGTGAAAGAGTACGGAGAAAGCGGGCCGATTGGCAGTGAATAAGTCTGAGGTTTTTTACTAAATCAATTTGCTGGTTTACTCCGTATCGTCTGTCAAGCGATAATTAGGCAAGTACAGCATCCCTATTTTATAGTATTCGACTTAGTTGCCGTATCTTGCGAGCAGTATTTTCTAGATGCTTTGTTCCTGCTTTAAGTGGATCATGACTTGAGTCCATTGGAACTGTGAAAGAGAAAACAGCAGGTCTCCTGGAGGAGATAACAGAAGAGGACTTCAGCACTGCTTCGAATAGTGTCAAATAGAAAATATTGTTAGCTCAGTTCAGTTATTTAATATTCGATTTTTTTATTACTTTAGTAAAACTTCCTGGAAGAATGTAAGAGTATCTATTTATTGAGGTTAGCAAACAAACTCCTAAGGTATGCAGTTTTTGTAACCCATTATATTGTACAATATCAGTTTAAAATGGCTGAATATTCGCTGAAATTCGGTGTTGAGCATTTTTATATAACGAATGGCCGATATTTTTTTATGCAGAAAATATATAAAGCAGCCACAAAAAAATTTTGCGCTTCTTCACACAGAAATTCAATGGACTATACTTTAAATTACATGAATAAATAGTCGAAATTTTCAATTATGTTGAGCTGCTGTTATTGTGAACACAGGTGTACCACTTTGATCTAAAAGTTGGTTCCAAAGGATCAGAATTTTATGCAAACAAGGGACCGCCAAAGACATGATTTCCAAAGCTGAGTCCGATAAAACATTCAACAAAAGTATTATTACTGGAGATGAGACGTGGGTTTATAAGTATGACACACAATGCAGACATCAGACAAGAGAGTGGAGAACTCCGAAAGAACTAAGACCAAAAAACGACGGACGACGTTGCCTGTTTCGGAACAGGCCCTTCGCTTATGAACATCTGTAGGAAAGTGCAGAAAACTCTGGATATGATTGACACTTGGTGCTGTCCGAATGGGTTATCGGCAAACCCCACCAAGACTGGCACTTATAAAGAAATTAAATATTTTGGAGTAGCCTCGATAGTAAACTCCTTTGCAAGTCACACGTTGAAACAAAGACATCCAAAGCACTGACAGCCTTCTGGCAGTGCAAGAGTGTTTTTTGGAAAACGTGGGGTATTTATCCTAGCAAGGTCCTATGGATTTACACTGCTATGATAAAATGCGGTCTGGATGTGTAGACTCTTGTGGGAGTCAGGAGGACCTTATCGAGACTACAACGCACTGTGGCCATCTGTTGCACCGGAGCTTTTCAGACTAATTCAGTCCCGGCATTAGATGTTCTGGTTAGTCTACCACCACCAGGCCATCTGCAGGCTGAAACACAATGGGAATTGGTACGGCCCCTGTCCTGCATTGAGCAACAGAGTAGCCATGGACTTCGATCCAACTTTACTCGCCATGCTCCCTGACTCCATGCCATCCAGAGTCATGCTTGACAAGAGATACAGTATGGTGCTGACAGAGGCTCATCTGTGGGTAAACTCAGAAAACAAGTCCGGTAAACATTTCGCATTTTCACCAAGTACGGCTCCAGGGCCGATCACGGCTCCGGCTCTGTGGTCTACGTGGAATCCAGCAGGACAAAACTGCATTTTGCTCTTGGAATGCATGTATCAGTGTTTCAAGCGGAGGTGTATGCTGTTCAAGAAGCAATGACCTTTATTGTGGAAAGCAGATGGAAGAGCAGCAGCGACAGCCGAGCTGTTCTCATGACTTTAAACAGCCCCCAAGCTACTTCAAGGGTAGTCAGGTCCTGTAATGCTAACATAGGTCCCGGGACACGAGGGTATCGCGGGTAACGAGACCTCTGACTCCTTAGATAAGACGGGGTATAAGGCCAACTTCCTTGGCCCAGATCCCGTTCTGCCACTCCCTTCTGCAGCCGTCAAAGGCTGAGGGAAAACAGGTGGGCATCTGAGACAGTGCACTCTGCCCAGCATGTGGAGAGGAGTATGAGACTGCGGACCACTTTCTGTGCGTCTGCCCAGCCTTCGGTCGAATCCGGCACTGATGTGTTAAGAAGCGACCACCCTGGCTCCTTTTCCCCACAAGATCTACTCAGATTTCTTCAAAGGTTAAGTAGATTTAAAGAAAATCGGAAGGGAACCCGAGTGGAGTACAATGGACTTAATTGTGTCTGAGTGCTGTACTTACTAGTCTGATGTGGCTGCCTGCGTTTTATTTCTGTTTAGTTCCACTACGTTTTAACAGCCAAACAGCCGAGTTAAATTGAAAATCGAAGGCATCTCTGATAGTAATACTGAAAACAAAGTTTCGAGAGCTGGATCAAAGGTTGGCATGAGCGTGTTACAGATGATATCGCCATCATCACTAGTGCGGAATAAACTTGTATTTTGAATTTTCTGAATATATTCCGGGGGCTTTGTGATTAAGAAGGCAGGAACTGAAGATTAGTTAGAAAACTGTTTGGAACATTTATATAATACTGCTCTCAAGAAGAAGCACGAAGAAAAAAAAATTATGTAATTCGGATAACTCTAACAATGCCAATTATATCGTCAAAACAATGGGGAAAAATGTTCCGAGCTTTTCACGTGACCCTAATGACCCTTTAAGAACAACACATCGTAAAATTCGTAATTTTTTTGGTAGAAATAATCGTTCGAATGAGTCGATTATTCAAAGGTTGTTAAAAAAATTTCAAGAAACTGGTTCTGTCGAGGATAGAAAGAGGACTGGCAGGCCAAAACTGGATGTTCTACTGAGAATTTTGCTGCTGTAGCGCAAAGGGTTGCTAAACAACCTTCAACATGGATATCTAGACGTTTTCAACAATTAGGCATTCATGAATATTTGACGGAAGGTGGACATTTAAATGATGGCATTCTTCACATATAATGGTTGAGAGTCGTATTTGAATAAAAATGGTGAAACCTAAAAAAATTTAAATCAATGTTTTATTTTTTTTTATTCCAAAAATATGGCTCACATTTACTCATACTTAAATTAAATACAATTTTTTTACCGTAATAATTCTCTTTGCATTTCTTTAATAAAATTAAATCATTTCTTTATTACTTACATCAACAATTAGATTCTTCGTCGTCACCATTTTCTGAAAGAAGTCCCAAAATATGCCACGTTTCGTGCGTGATTTCGGAACATCCTCTGGCGCTACTATGTTCATCTTGCTCGCCTCATGATCATCAAAGGAAATGTCCTCAAACCCTTCAGCCAATTGTGGGAAGTGTACGATGGTCGTCAAGAAGACTAAGAGAAGACAGACTCCAAACACTGTACGATACGACATTTTGTTTGACTGCATTCAAGAAATACTGCAAAAAGACAATAGCAAACACAATTATGATATTACTTTTAAAAACAGCGAATTCAACAGCAACAACAATCAGTACTTCGTAATCTAATGCAAAATAGGAATTTAATCAATAAAATCATTATGTAAATGGCAAACCAAATAATGCGTCAGGCAACACTGTTACGTTAACAACAAAATTGTTAGCAAATAACCAACAACAACACTTGATCCGAAGCTAGATAAAGTTAATGTGGCATGATGGTACGCTGCGTGCGTACATTGTGTGGGGCTTGTTTATCATGGATAGTCCCGTTGTCCGTGCATTTTCCATAAAGCAGCTCGTTTGGCTTATAATCTAAGCTATTTTCGCGCATTATGCGCCTTCGTGAGCGGCTCATTATTTTAGCATTTGACATGCATACGTAAGTGGCAATGCAGGTTAAGGCAGCATGAGGGGGTGCGGGAACTAGCAGAATAAACAGAAGATTTATGTTTATGTACGAGTAATTGACTATCACCGAACGACATTGCGCTGGGTCATATTGCCCTTTGCACATGTGAAGCCACGGCAATAAGCTGGCTAAAACTTGCAACATGCAACAACCAATGCTGTAGGTAGGCGTACAGAATGAAAAAGTTGGCGTGTTTGTAAAGGGGTTCTCAAGTTCCAGTTTGCATTTAAATTTCCTATGCGTATTCGATATATTTGTTTTTTGTATATTTAGCAGAAAGTCTCTAATAATGAATATCTACACACTTCCCGGGTTTCCTTGTGTTTTGGAAAGCCCCAATTGCAATTCACATACATGGTTATTAACTTGTCCTAACCCCATATACCCCATTGCAAATTATAAGCACTCCACAATTTTTTTCTCTAATTATAGTTGATACAACAACAGAAACCATATAAAGCAAAGTTTCACACTTTGTATAACATTTTTTAAGTTTCATCAAAACTTTGAACTTAATAAATAAAATTTTCTTGGGTACTCAGTTTTATGGCCTATTGAAATTTTAGAATTCTCTTCGAAATTTCTTTAAAAGAAATTTGGGAATAAGTTGCCACCCTCGTAAAAGAGGTGTCGCTGCTGATACTATTTTTTTGTTCGCTTTAGTAATATACTGGTGGTTTGAAGGTGTATATGTGAGGTCTCGGTCGCAGTAGTTGACATTTATTTGAAGCGTAAATATTCTTTTTTTCTGACATCAAAAATGTCTACCTTCATCCAAAAAAAACAGCATTTGCGGGAAGTCATGCCTCATTATTACGTTTTAAAAGAAAGTGCAGCTGAAACGTGACGTATATGGATCAATATTTACGGTAATCACGCTCCATCAAAGAGTGGTATCGACGCTTCCAGAGTGGCAATTTGGACGTCAGCTATCACGACAAGATTGCGAAATGGCACCAAAAAAATTCGAGGATACTCAACTACAACAATTATTGAATGAAAACGCTTGTCGAACCTTTGATGATATGTCTAAAGAGTTGGATGTTGAATGGTCCAGAAAGCAAGAACTGGGAACTAGGTACCACATCAATTGAAGGAGATCGATATCGAGAGACGTTTGGTGACGCGTGAGATGCGTCTTGAACGGCAGTGAAGAAAAGGTTTTCTGCATCGCATCGTCACTGCCGATGAGGCGAAAAAATGGACCTATTATGATAAAGCTGGGCGTTGAAAATGTTGGAGTCTGACAGGTGAACCAGGTACATCAGCAGCGAAAAAAATATTCATGCTTCACAGGTTTTGTTGTGCATCTGGAAAAAAATATTCATGCTTCACAGGTTTTGTTGTGCATCTGGAAAAAAATATTCATGCTTCAAAGGTTATGTTGTGCATCTGGTGCGATCTGAAGGGTTTCATCTATGATGAACTCCTCAAACCATCTGAAACCATCACTGGCGCTCGTTACCGACTCCAGCTAATGCGTTTGAATCGAACTGTTAAAGAAAAGCGGCTAGAATGGGATGATAGACATGACAAACTGATTTTGCTGCACGCAAAAGGCCACACGTTGCTAAATCGGGGAAGAAATGTTTAGAGGGACTGAATTGGGAAATCTTACCCCACCCGCCATATTCCCCAGACATTGCACCTTCAGATTACCATGTGTTCCGATCAATGCAGTCGGACCTGATTGGAGAGCATCGCAAACTGGCTCAATGAATGGATCACGTCAAAAGAACTCGAATTTTTCGTCAGAGGAATCCGTATGCTGTCTGAAAGATGGAGTAAAGTAGTAGCTTCCAATGGCATATACTTCACATAATATCTTGTCTCATTTAATTGTTTAAATAATTCCTAACTTTGACTAGGAAAACACGGAAACTTATTCCCATACCCAAAAATTTTTTAACAAGAATTTATTGGGAGGTTGAATTAGTTTTAAAGGTTTTTTTCGAAGATTTGGGGCTTTATTGTGAAAAAACGGTACAAAATATTTTATTCGAAGTATTGGCCATCGCTAGCTACAACTTTCGCCCATCTTTCGGGCAATTTCCGGATGCCGTTTCTCCAAAATTCTGGCCGCTGCTTGGCTATCCATGACTCAAACCATATTTTGGTAGCCTCGTACGAGGAGAACCGCTGGTCCGCCAAATCGAGACTCATATGCCGGAACAGCGAAATGACAGATACTGATAAACAAAGCCTAGGGATGAGGCTTTGTCATGAATATATATTCAGTATTGCCAACGCGATAAAGTGATAAATAGCGCCATCTGTGTGTCACCTTTAAAACTAATTCAACCTCCCAATACAAAATTCTTTGGGGTGCGGAATTTAAGCCAGTTAAATTCTAGTGTAAGAAATATGTAAGTAGTATTAAGTGATTTTTAGCAATTCTTGTTTTTTGTTGACGGTGTTAGACTTTTTTCCATGTACAAAAAAACTCTTACTTTGTATCAAAGAAAAGGCGTGAGACCTCAATTAAGAAAAAAAATTGCCAATTTTCTCAAAACGTGATGTAATGAGCACTTTTGGACCCCAAAATATTGTGTTCAGCACACACCAAAAAAAAGAAATATCCAGTCCCATCAAGAAAAACGAGACCTTTGTAGACCTAAGTATATAATAATATTTTCCAAATGATTCCCTCAAGCCTGTTTCAGACGGCGATTCTTTTTCTTAAATTTTCATTTTCGAATGCACTTAGATGCAGGCATTGCAGCACTTTGTCGGTTATTCATGCCGAATGTTATCTTTTAAAGCTTCCACTCTTTTTGGAACTCTACTTCAACTCTACTTTGAAAATTTCAGCTCCAGGAATAGCCCAAAGGTGGAAAATCGTTCTATTTTGACTGCAAAATTACTGCAGAATATATTGCAATTATCCTCACTGGGAAGTTTTGCAGCAAATTTATTGTATTAATGGCTGTGTGGTATGCCGCATCATTTTATTGAAGCCACTTACCTGTATCGCCACTAACCATACCATTAACAATAGGTGAAAAGGAAATGTTGGTAACGTATCTCAATATCAAAATTCGCTACCAGAACACAACAAGTACCAAATAGTGGCACAAGGCTTCTAAATGTGTCAATCTCCAAGAACTACGTTTTGAAATGCAAATAAGTTTCGTTTGATACCATATTCGTACATACGATCTCGGTTTACTCAGATCTACAAGTATTTAATAAATGGTTGACGTCACCACCGTTGGTCGTATGGCTTTAATTTTTGCATCAGCTAAACCTTGTAAGGCTTAAAGGCCAAATTTTTATGCAAAATCTAAAATTTAGTGACTGCAGATAGCCCAAATTTTCTTTACTTATTTGAAAAAAAATCAATAAACTATTTATACGAAGGTTCTAACTGACTAAAACGATAATTTAGAACTATAGTGCAGGTTAGGTTACGATTGGTAGCCGCATCGCACATAGAGACAGTGATGCCACTTAGACCATGAAATAGGTCCGTTGTGAGCCGCAGGGACTGGGCTACATTTCTCTTTCCATATTGAACCATACTGAGCTTTTGACAAAGCGTAAAAGGTTGTTCACACCTGAATTGTATAGATTATCTATATTTGCTAAGAAGTAGGATCTTAAATATCGGTTCCTGCTTCTGGCTAGAGCTGGGTATGTGCAAAAAAGGTGTTGAATTTTTTCCAACTCCTCCTCATTTCTGCAGCTACGACAGAAATCCAGCATGTAAACGCCTAATCTACCTGTCGTCGTTCTGTGAGGGCCCCAACTAAGGTCCTAATTTGAACTCTATTCAATTTTATAATATTCTTGGACAGACGTAGATTTAGCCTTGGCCATTTTTGCCTAGCAATTTCACAGGTATTGACACTAATCCATCTTTGATTTACAGAACTGATTAGTGCGTCCTTAATAAGAAGCTTACAAGTTGCAACTCAAGTGCAGAAAGCACTCATATATGATAATTTTGAATTATTGAAATTTTAATAAATTAGAAAACACATTCTTGGCCAAAGAAAAATCAAGCAAAATATAATTCAAAATCTCGAAAGAACTGCAATGGTGTCAAATTCGTGAGATAATACAAACTGAGAACTGCATTCATAATACCAGGGTTGCCTTTTATATTTCGGGATTAGAGAACAAAAACAAATTTTAATCATCGAAAATTACTTTATTGTTTTTCAAAAATATTCTCCATGAAGATCTATACAATTTTGCATGCGCTTGAACCAATTGTCAAAGCACTTTTGCCACTCTGAATGAGGTACCTCCAAAACATGCATTCAGAATGCCGCAACCGCTTCTTCAGGTGTCGAAAAACGTTAACCTCTCAGTTTGTTTTTTACGTACGGGAATAAAAAGAAGTCATTCGGTGCCAAGTCAGGACTATACGGCGGATGACCCATTAATCCGATGTTTTGGGTGCTCAAAAATGCAGTTGTTTGAGCCGATGTGTGAGAGCTCGTATTGGTTTTCCTAATTTCTTGGAAGACAACTGGCAAACAAATGGTTGTGTACCACTCAGAATTTACTGTTCTGCGTTGTTCTAGTGGTACGGTTGCGGCATGTCCAGTTTTTCCGAAAAAACAGGCTACAGGAATTTGAATGTATGCTAGTCCCACTAATGCCTAAGATGGTCTCAATCTCACGATAGGTCACATGATGATCTTGCAATATCAGTTCGCGTACAGCATCAATGGTTTTCGGAACAACAACTGATTTTGGACGACCTTCACGAAATTCGTCTTGGAGTGAACTTCGACCACAATTGAATTCGCCATACCATCGATAAACACTGGTCCTTGATGGAGCTTCGTCACCAAAAATTAATTAAGTTCATCCATGCAATGTTGCTGAGTTAATCCATGTCGAAAGTGTAAAAAATAATCGCACGAAAATATTCACGATTTATTTCCATTTTTGGACCGAGATGAATGTTTTAAGTTACTGTAAACAACACAAATAGCGCAGTAACAACGTATTTCAAAACGTTCTGAGTACGTAAAAGCCAAAAAATGTCAAACTTTGCGATACAGCTGTCAGTTGCCAGATTGCAACACCAGGGTTGTCAAATCCCGGAATATAAAAGGCACCCCTCGTATTAGTAGAGCTATCGCTTCATACGTTTTGTGGCAAGTGTCACTGTCCTATTGAAATCACATATTGTTCAGTTCACTAATTCAGGTCATAAACAGTTTTTTATCATATCACTATAACGTCGCACCGTTACCGACATCGTTTTTGAAAAAGTTCGGTCCGAAATGCGACACCTAGCATTGATGCATTGGGTGCGCAGTTTTTCCTTGAATGAGATGTGGAGCATTTTAGTACCAAAAATATTGAAGTTTTGCTGTATATATTTGAATATAATCCGGAAAGTTATAGGAATCCCATTATTAACTTTGCTGAGACTACTGAGCATAGTGTAAGTTATTTTTTAACAAGTGAAGAAGACCGTCGTAACCGAATGGGTTGGTGGGTGACTGCTAAGTGGAAGTACCCGGGCTCGAAACCCCCGGCATGAAACACTAATTTATAGAAAAATTATTTTTAATTGCGATTGGCCCTCGGCAAGACGAAGGCAATGGTGCCATCACGACAAGAACAAGCAGTGCAAAACATCGGCCAACGTCGTAAAATAGGTCCCCACATTTAGTTAGGAAATCAAATATCTCGGTGTAAAAGTCGACAATAAAAACTACACAACGACAGAAATTGATCAAAGAATACTTACCACAAAGACGATGTTACTTTGCGTTACAAAAATACATAAAACGTCACATTCTTGGAAGTCCGGCAAAATAGCAATTTATAGTACCCTTGAAGAATAGAACTTGAAGCAAAAACTCAACGTTTTTGAGCGTAAAATCCTACGAAAAATATTTGGTGCTCTTTATGAAAACGGCATTTGGAGAATACCATTCAATCTTGAGCATCAAAGACTGTATAAACACCTGGATATTGTCGCGACAATAAAGTTGAACCGTTTACGATGGGTTGGTCACTATATAAGGGCAGACGAAATATACCCAATAAAGAAAATTCTATTGCGTATGTGCGGAAGAAATAGAGGCAGAGGAAGACCAAAACTACGATAGTTGGATGGCGCAGATCGGAACGCTGATCTACTTAGTATACTTTGTTGAAGAACTCAAGCGAGGGCTAACTCGAACTGGAGACAAATGCTATAGCAAGCCAAGATCCGAACAGGGTTTTTGAGTTAACAATGATGTTGATGATACTCAAATTCAGGTTACCGGACCACTGCAGTGTGTTCCAGGCAGAGGTTGCCGCAATCAAAGAGGCAGCTGATTGGTTGCTCACATGCGTTCTAACAGTCAAGAAAGTAAATATTTACTCCGACAGCCAAGCGGCAATAAGGGCCATCGGGTCAATGACGGTGCATTCGAAACTGGTCAAGGAATGCTGACCTCACTTTCGACTGCGTCCGAATTCTTTGACATAAGCCTCATCTGGGTTCCAGGTCACAGCGACGTTGAGGGAAACTGTGAGGCGGAGGGAGAGAATTGGGATCCCCCTGACTACCAGCGGTCTGCTACTGGAAAGATGGGCATCGTGCCAACACAGCGAGCGTTGGGCAAGTACACAAACTTGTAAGGTCGCGAAATCCTTCTGGCCACGTGTGGACCGCGAGCGCTCGGCGAGCTTCTGAGGCTGATAAATCATGACACATCAGCTCGCGAATCTCGTGGTTTTTCTCACAGGCATGCTGTGAAACTTGGAAGGAGGAGTGGAATCCTCTCAGCATCTTCTCCTTAGCTGCCCTGCTCTGGCGGGGCTAAGATCCAGGCATGTTGGCTCTTACGCCTGTTGATGTAGCTGGCGCTGCATTAAAAATCTGATGAATTTCATCAGCAGCACAAAGCGGTTGACGCAAACGAAGCATAAGTGTGCTTATTCCTTGGGCAACCATACCAACCTAAATCTAAACCTAGCATGTTGGCAACCAAAGACAAATCCCAAAGTATTTCTGCCATGAAAACTCATAAAATCTTCATTAAAACATTATGCCGGGGCGGCATAAAACTATAGGTTCCGTCATTACATATAAATAAAGAAGGTCAAAGTGATATTAATTTTAGCCGGTAGAGAATGAGAGTTTTAAGTTTAAGCATCAGATGGATGGACGAAAATTTAGTCTTAACAAAGAAAAAAACTTTTGTCCGATAATATTCAATAATATTTAAGGGGTTAGGGGTAGTCATATCCTAACATACGGCATATTAGTATGGTGGCCAGCTTTAGATAAGTTATACATTAAAAGAACCATGGCACACGTACAAAGAATGGCCAGTCTTTGCATTTGCGGGGCCCTCAGAACCACACCCACAGATGCACTAAATATCATGCTTAACATTTTACCAATAGAGCAGTACGGTAAGCAAACAGCTGCCAAAGCAACTCTCAGACTAAGAGAAATCGGCCTACTCAGAACGAACCAAAGAGGACACTCCTCAATTTTAGAACAATTCCCCTGCATTCCCAACACAACGGATCTCTGTAGGACCAAGGACATCAACTTGTATAAATCCTTCGTCACAGTATTTCCTTCCAAAGAGGAATGGGATAACGGGCTCATTGTTAAGATAAATAAAGTAAACATCTACACAGATGGCTCAAAACTGGATAACAAAGTAGGTGGAGGAGTCTACTCCGACAAACTCGGAGTATGCCAATCATTCCGCTTACCTGATCATTGCAGTGTATTTCAGGCGGAAGTCACTGCCATAAAAGAGGGGCTTAAAGAGATAAAAACGAGAGTATTATCCACAAATGAAGTCTTCATTTACTCGGACAGTCAAGCAGCAATAAAAGCGCTGGAATCAAAAACACACTCGTCAAAAACAGTTCTAGAATGTTTTAAACTACTAGATGACGTATCTAAGTGCTACAAGGTGCACCTTATCTGGGTACCAGGTCACAGGGACATTCCAGGAAATTGTAAGGCGGATGAACTTGCAAGAGCCGGTACAACGCTTGATCTCGAACCAGATAAGGCGCTGCTACCCATACCTATAGCCACTTGTAAATTACTTATAGACAGGGAAACCATCAAAAAGGTAAATACAATCTGGCAAAACCTCACAACATGCGAACTAAGCAGACAGACATGGCCGAACTGGAACAGCGGTCGATCGAAGATCTTGCTAAGATTCAACAGGGAATCTATAAGAAAAATGATAGGTGTATTAACAGGTCATTGTTTAATAGGCAGCCACGCTAGAAGGTTAGGACTACCTTACTTCGATTTCTGTAGAAGCTGTCTAAATACAGAAGAAGAGGAAACAGTCAGACACCTTTTATGTGAGTGTGAAAGCCTAGCTAGGAGAAGGCTGCGCACCCTCGATACAGCATTTCTAACCGATGTAGCGGATATAGCCCATCTAAAGCTAACGAAGCTCTGCTCGTTTATTAAAGCAACCGGATGGTTTGAAAGGGAACACGTAGAGTAAGGATAAGCTCCAGTGGTATCACAATGGACCTGCCGAAGGTCTAAGTGTGTCTTACGACAACCACCCTACCTACCTACCTACCTACCTAGGGGTAGTCAGAGGCCCGAAAAAATGATGATTTTCACGAATTTTTTTTGCTACTTAATTAATTTATTTAACAAAAATAAAAACATAGCATAAAAACATCATGTTTTAACTTGACTTCACCAAAATTTCAAAAAACAAAAATAATAATTGCAAAAGTTATCGCTGTTTGTGTGAACCCCGTTTCTCCAGAAGTCCCTTGCGGTGAACATCACAAGTCCTTGCAGATTCATCTAAAACCAATAAGACAAGAGAAATTAGTTTTATTAATAGATAATCTCGGGCCGGATCGAAGCTTTTTTTTTTTTTTCAAAATGAACAAAATGGCGGCCTCAGAAAATTTTTTCTAGATTTTAGAAAGAAAAACCAACAGTTAATTGTTAAAAAAAAAATCGAAGTTTTTGAAAAAAAAAAAAATCCTTCGATCAGGCACAAGTTTTTTATGTTTTTCAAAAGCTGTATAAATTTTATTGAAATCTACGTAGCGGTTTTTAAGTTACAGTGTTCACCAGTTTGAAAAACATGGTTTTGAGAAAAACGCATATAAAGTTTAGCTATCTGCTCTGGAGCGTCCGAGCGCCCGTTGTAAATTGTTGAATAACTCGAAAAGTATTTGTCGAATTCACTTCATATTTTTACACAATATTTTTAAGATATTATACTTTAAGAAAATGCAAAAAAACACAAATCGATTTTTTGAAAATTCTGACTACCCCTAACCCCTTAAGTTGGGTATCCCAATTCTGCCGGTATACAAATGATTATAACTAAAGGGTGATTTTTTAAGAGCTATAGGAAAGTTTTTCAAAAAAACGCACGTAAAATTCAGAAAAATGCATGATATTTTTATTTAAATCGATAGTACAGTCCATATAATTTAATGTTCGAGGATTATTTCATGCAAATGTTGACCGCGACTGCGCTTCAAATGGTCCATCCGCTTAGTCCAATTTTGGCATACTCTTTCCAATTTTTCGGCCGGTATCTCACATTTAAATGCTTTAATATTGTCTCCCAATGTGTTAATTGAAGCAGGCTTGTCTGAATGGATATGAGCTTCAACATAGCCCCACAAAAAGTAATCTAAAGTCGTTATATCGCACGATCTGGGTGCGAACTCATCGAACTCGCCTCTCAACAAGTCCATTGTTACGCGTGCTGTGTGGCATGTGGCACCGTCTTGCTGAAACCACATGTCATGCAAGTCAAGCTCTTGCATTGTGGGCAAAAAAAAGTCGGATATCATTTCGCGGTAGCGCTCACCATTCCTAGTTACGTTACGATTCGCAGCATCTTTGAAGAAGTACGGTCCAATGATACCTTCAGCCCATAAACCGCACCAAACTGTGACCTTTTCTGGATACATTGGCAGCTCTTGCAATTTTTCTGGCTGATCTTCACTCCTAAATCGACAATTCTGCTTATTTACGTACCCATTGATCCAAAAATGAGCTTCGTCGCTGAACACAATTTTTCGATAAAGAAGTGGATCTTAAACTTTCTTAACAGAACACGCATTTTTATAATAAAATTCAATGATTTCCAAGCGTTGTTCGTTTGTAAAACGATTCATAGTTAAATTATAGACCAAACTGAAGATGTTGGATAGTGAAACAAAACACGAAACGTGTGTCAGCTGTTTAAACCAACTGTTTAAAAAGATAATATCTAAAAAATTACATTATTTTCATTAATTGATGCTGCTACGTACATACAACCGTTATGTGAATAAAACTACAATAATTGTATTCTAAGTTCCCGGGTATAAACATATAATTTGTGGTCAAAGCAAAGAAAACGAAAAAATACAAGTATATTTCATCCTACAAAATTAAAAAATACATTTAAATGTAAAATTTTCACTTTAAAGAAATCCACACTAATATTTTCAACTTCCAATAAATCTCTTGAATTCTTTAAAACATTTTTTAGTATACTTCTTATTATACTCAAGATAAACAAATTTTTAGAAGCATGATCGAATTGTAGCAGCTGTCAAAACAAATCACTAGAAGAACCTCAAACTTGAAATACCCTGTATGTGTAATGCTTTCATGTAATTATTAGACACACACACTAATACATACCCTAATACGGCTTAAAAGGGAAACTACTGATATTGTGTTATATTTGCCATAGAAGCAACTGCTATTAAATACGTGTCACATGCCATCACTATCAGCCACAGCAAATCGCCAGCGCATCGGCGAAAATCATTCAGGCAGGCGCCGTGTCTGTGCCTACATACACACACATACATCATTACCCACTTATGTAGAGATACGCGTATAAGGGCGTGAGCGCCCGTTACCAAGCACTTGACTGTTCGTTTAGTGTAACTGCTGCATTGGCTGGCATTTCAAAACTATTGACCATCATCGCAAATTGAATGCATAATTAATCGCTATTCATACAAACAAACAAACAAACAATCACGTACTCCCATTTAGCCAATTACAAAACTAATTTAAATAAGCATCTCTTATTGTAAATACTAATTGAATTAAAAGTGAAATAAAAAGCGCGCTTTTAATGAAAAAGTGAATCTGAACTCTGCTTTGCTCCACGTAATTAAGAGTGATTAAGAATTGAGTGTAAAAATGTGTATAAACACAAACATAAGTATGTATATAAACGTACATGTACACAAAGAAAAGTTATGCAAAAACTTATAGATTAATAAATTCCTTGAAAAAGGGATTCTTTTTCAATTTAAATCATTTTCCCATTTAAAATAAATTAATTAACATTTAATCTATGAAAACTAAATAGACAAAATGTAATTAAATCAAATTAACTTTGCACTGAATATTTGCTGATTTTCGGTCAGTTTTTACTGGATGTTAGCCGCAACATGACACAAACGGAGCCAAAAAACAAAAATTTCCGTATATGCAAATCGTTTTTTTTTTTTGTTTTTTAATTTTGTTTTGGCAATGTTCAACTTATGGAGGTTTCGAGTTATGCTATGTTTTTGCAAGAAACTGCAAATATATGTAAGTAAAAGATATAATCTTCTTCTTCTTCTTAATTAGCGCGATAACCGCTTACACGATTTTGGCCGAGTTTAACAAAGCGCACCAGTCGTTTCTTTTTCGTGCTAACCGACGCCAATTAGACACCCCAAGTGAAGCCAAGTTCTTCTCCACCTGATCTTTCCAACGCAGAGGAGGCCTTCCTCTTCCTCTACTACCACCAGCTGGTACCGCATCGAATACTTTCAGAGCCAGAGCGTTTGTATCCATTTGGACAACATGACCCAGCCAATGTAGCCGCTGGATCTTTATTCACTGCGCTATGTTCCTTTTCGAAGGCGTTTAGAGTATAACATTCCGGGAATGCTATTTCCTTT
>JAYXIM010019033.1:0-18930 GCA_037575425.1 Anastrepha fraterculus
AGGGGGAGGTAGGGTTTAGCGCTAAAAAAAAAACACTTTTTTTGTGAATTTTTTACAGAAATATGGCTTAAGATACTTTAATAAAATCAGTTACATGTTATTGTACGTCTTTTCAATAAGTGTTTAAAAAATATTAATAATAAAATATTGACAAATAAGCCCATGACAGAGTTTTTTTGGAGATATGTTTTTCGAGAGGTGCTCTGCGGTGCCAATCGGCATTCGCCGTAGAATCATCTGAAACTAAAAAAGTCGAATTTTTCAGTTAAAGTATGACGTAATGCTCCCCCCTACATTAATAAAATTTTTTTTTTTCATTTTTGTAGTTTTGGTGGCAAAAAAACGTAAAACGAGCATTTTTGGCGAAAAATTTCGCCATATTTGTAAGTGAAAAACAACCTTAAAAAACAAAAAATAAAAAAAAAACAGTGTAGGGGGAGGTATTTTTGATTTAGAAAACGTGTGCCAAATTTGAAAAGAATCGGTTGAATAGTTTCGGAGTTGTGATTGGCACCGACTTTTAAGAAGTCGTTTCGGGAAAAACGCGTTTGAAAAAATGACTCTGAGAAATTATCGATGCTCCGCATTCGAGGTAGAGTGCCTACAAAGGCTATAACTTTGAGAGTTCTGCTCCGATCCACTTAAAATTTTGACACAACATTCTTGAAATGATTTACTATAAGATGAGTGAAGAAAAAAAATTTCGATTTTGTGACCCTACCCCCCCCTTAACTAAAGACGGTTGCCGAAATTACGTTTGAAAAATATTTTAACTGATCATTCTTTCGAAAGGCACCTGCTGTGAAGGCGAATAAATATATTTTGTATTTTATTGGCAAATTTTCGGTACTTTTTTAACAGAATGGGTATTGCATAGGTGCCTTTGAGTATAGTTCTACACTTATTTCCACACGCAGATATGCACGTGCTCCATACCACCACACGGCATGTAAAATGAGTTATTTGCTTTTTCAACTTCCTTTCTTTTTTGATTCGCCTACATGCATGCTCTTCTAACTGTCTATATATTTTTCTCACTTCCAATGGGATATGCCTACATACAAATAAATATGTTTGCAAGCGTGAGACGAGATCTCGCAAAATATTCAAATTAGGTATTTTCCACGAATAAATTTTCAATTTGAAGATCTTACTCAATGGGAGTAAAATATTATATAATATTAAAATCACAATCTGCTCGCCTTTAACAGCATGACTGTATTATTTAGTAACTAAAACCAAGCAAATAAAAAATAAAACAAATAAGTGATTGAAAAGTGTGCATTTGTATTTAAAAACACCTTTTATTCTAAAGCTTCGGAGGGATAGTCCGTACACTAAGAAATAAATAATATTTAAACTTCATCAGTCTGCCCTTTCCTCCACAATTTCCCCAACTTTATAAAACGAATAGTTCACTGGATGTTTATTGAAAAACATATGCACTTATCTTCGCGCTTTACCAAGAAGTTCCACAAGGGCTTACAACAATTCAAAAGTAGTAAACTTTAATAGCGTTTCAGAGGCCAAGCATTTCATAAGATTCGACCCGTCCCCGTTCATTTAATTTCAATATTCGGATATGAAAAATAATTTGATATATGTAGTTATAGTCTTCAGAAATGGTGGAAGAACTTACTTTCCAGGATTTCATGACGGCTATTGAAGCCCAAAAACACACCAAATTCTGTGGTTTTGACGAGATCCCAGCAGAGCTCTTTAAAAACATGAGTAATAAAAACCTCCTTACTATATATTATATCTGCTGGTTTGCAAAATCTGGAATAAAGAACGCATGCCAAAGATGTGGGAAATTCGAATATTTTGCCATCTCCATAAAAAAGGAGACATGTTGACCCGTGCAAATTACCGGCCCATATCTCTTTGAACAGCATCTACAAAATATTTTCAAATATTCTAAGACTTAAACCGCATGCTAAACGCATCATTGTAGCTAACAGGCTGGTTTTAAAGGGGGAAGATCAACGATTGACCAAATGTTCGTACTAAGACAAATTTTAGAAAGTCTCGCGGGCATGGCATGGTGGCGTATCATCTTTTCATAGACTTCAAAGCAACTTGAGACAGCATAATTAGGGACCAGCTCTTCTTAGCGGTGGCAGAATTCGGTAATCCCGATAAGTTAATACGTTTAACACGCGCGACCAACAATCTGTAGCGAGAGTTCGCAACCTAAAACGGACGTAATCATTAATCATGACAACAAAATTTCTGCAGAAATCGGCCAGAGAATTCTTATGGCAAACCGCTGCTATTTGTTGCTGTATCAACATCTAAAGAGTCGCCTTCTAGACAGAAAAACAAAGATTTCAATAAATCGCTCAATTATAATTTCCATCTTGCTATACGGCAGTGAAACGTGGGCACTCAAAGATGCAGATAAACAGAAGCTACTGATTTTCGAGAGGAGAATTCTGTGTAAAACTTTTGACGCGATAAGCGATAAAGGCGAATGGGCAAACGATACAATGATGAACTCGAAAAACTATATGCGCACCCATATGTGATAACCACAATCATGATGAATAGATTGAGATGGGCAGGTCACATATTGCCACCACAACAAATACTCTTCGGTAAATCCACCCGCCGCTTAGGTGGATAGACGGCGTAGAAGAAGACGCAGGCTTATTGGGATTTCGAGCATGAAAGACACGGGCACGAAACAATTGGAGGCTTATGCTACAGCAGACGAAGACCCAACCAGGGTTGTCCAGCCAACAATGATGATAATGTAGTTATATTATAGATACGTTTATCTACTTGAAATTGGGCAATGCAACATTTATTCCTCAATTTCATTCAAATAATTGTGTATATTCTCTTCAGATCACGAATTTGATCAAACTTTTGTAATTAACTAGTTGCAGAAACATCGTTGTATTCCGTATTGGACTAATATAATGCTCACCGTAGCCGAATGGGTTAGTGCGTGACTACCATTCGGAATTCACAGAGAGAACGTAGGTTCGAATCTCGGGGAAACACCAAAATTAAGAAAAAGTTTTTCTAATAGCGGTCGCCCCTCGGCAGGCAAAGGCAAACCTCCGAGTGTATTTCTGCCATGAAAAAGCTCCTCATAAAAATAACTGCCGTTCGGAGTCGGCTTAAATACCCTAAAAAGATGACAACTCTGATACTTAATGAAAATATTGGGGTCATAACAGGCAAAAATTAGAAAAAAGTTCTATGGGAACGGCATGTGCGTAATCTATCCAGAAAAAGTAGACCATCTTTTAACCGAACAAATGGGATCCACGGTTACAGCATAACATAAGACGAAATAGAAAAAGCTGTAAGTTCCTCGAAGGGCAATTTGTCCTGATAAAATTGCTGCAGAAATTTTAAAACTAATCCAAAACTGCAAAGATGAGCAAAAGAGTATTTTCTATACCATGATAAAAGCTTTCAACACAATGTGACAAGACAAGCTCGTTGACATCCTAGCATCACTCGACATTGAAATCAAATGTCCGGAATTAACGTTGAAAACGAAAATTCGCAAGAAATCTCCATTCTTAAAGGATGTGTCTTATCACCTCTTCTTTTCAACATCTACGCTGAGAAAATCTTTCAAGAAGCTTTTTAGGGGTTCAGACGAAGTCGTAAATGTTAATGGAGTGGTTATAAATAACATTAGATACGCTGACGACACTACACTTTTAGCAGGTAACTTGACTGATTTACAAACGATGCTAAATATATTTAGTTCTTTATCACAGAGAAAAATACGGTCTTAAAATTAGCATCAGTAAACAAAATTTATGCAGGTCAGTAGGAGTCACAGGGGGACAGTCGTTAATCATACACTGACGTTCACAATGCACAGATAGAAAAAGTTTCAAATTTCAAATACCTTGGATGCTGGCTTAATAAAAATTGAAATTGAATTGAAATAAGAACTAGAATAGAAATGGGTATACCTGCCACGACGACGATATGAATCGTAAAGCTCGTCTTGTGAAATGTTATTTGCTGTCTGTGATCTTATATGGCATGAAATGTTGGGCACTCAAATTCGTTGCCATGAAGCGACTGGAGGCATTCAAAATGTAGATTTTTCGGCGAATTTCGAAAATTCGGTGGACCGATCTAGTTTCTAACAAAGAGGTTCTACAATGAGTTAATCGAGGTCTCTTCTATTCGCCATTTCCCCGCTCGCTATCTCTATGCTCGATTAACTTGACGAAAATTTTGCATGGGAAAGCAACAACAAAGTTATCGAGTAAGTATCGCCGCTGGCGAGTAATGCTATAGCTCATTAGGCCGCACTGCCTTACCAGCACATGTAATTTAAAACAGTTCTCTTCCCGCTTTGCCTACATGTGTTCATTTGCTTCATCTATTCGCCACTTGCTAAGTCTTGGCGAAAAAAAAGGCCTGTAGTTAAGGAACAAAAATATATAAAATATCGTACGATCTGAAAGAAGAAGACAATAACTTTAGGGGTGTAAATCTGTGCTTTCGATTACTTTCAATCATTTATCGATTAGTTCTGTGAAGCAGTGGAGAAACGTCAAAAACAATCACAAATGGACACCAGGGCTCATCTAAGTCTAACTCTGCTTTCCAGCTAAACTACAAGGTGAAGTCCAAAATAAACAAAACCGGCGTCATAAAAATGTTTTTCATGGCTCCATCTTTTTAATGAGTTATTGCGTTGGAAGTCACATCCCTAGCTGACTTCCAGTGAAAGCTTGACGACATTCGGTTCAGTGAAAGCGAAGTTATTGGGCCCAAAGTGTCAGTATGTTTGTGTCATCGGTACAAAAACGAGTTTCGAACAAAGAGCTAATATCAAATTTTGTTTTAAAATCGTTAAAACATTTACCGAAACATTTAAATTGATGAAAAAAGTTCATGGCGATGATCGTCTATCCCAGAGTTTATGAGTGGTTTATACTTTTCAGAGATAGTGGTGAGGACATAAATGACAATGAACAAATTCAGTAATAACCGAAAACTCCATCGAAACTGTTCGTAGATTTATCAAAAATGGACCGAAATCATCGATTAAATTCATGGAATCGGAGTTGAATATCTCCACAACATCGATTTATCGCATTTTAACTCATCATTTGGGCTTGCGAAAGGTCTGTGCACGTTTCATTCCACACAAGTTAACTGAGAATCAAAAGTTGCTCAGATCTTCCTTTACAATATTGTAACTAGTCATGAAACGGGGTATTTTCAACATGAACCTAAAACTCAAAAAAATGCGTTTGGAAAAGTCAAGAATCAAGTCGATGTTCATTTGTTTTTACGATTTCAAGGGAATTGTCCACAAGGAGTTTGTGCCAATGGACAATGCAATTTTCTATCTTGGCGTTTTGAAATGTTTGTTGCATCGCTTTCGTCGAATTCGCCTGGAATACCACGAAGGAGAAAGCTGGCGCTTATTGCATGATAATTCACCATCTCATCGAGTCACTCTTGTGACTGATTTTCATCTGATATGGCTCCCTGTAACTTCTATCTATTCGGAAATTGCATTTGGCCATGAAAGTAAAACATAGTATCGAGGCCAGAGGAGACTGTTTTGAATAAATAAAGCTTCTGTCGTTCCTATTTCAGCCCAGTCTTGTTTATTTTGGACTTCACCTTGTAAGCTTGGACGCTGAATTGTGCACAGATGAACTCAGCTTAAAAACTCTCCACAAATAAATTAACCGTAAATAAATACATTGAATTAATTTGTCTTTAATCGATATTTCTAATACTATTCGCCCACACTCAATATCAACTAGTCAGAGGTACTCAAACTTTACAGCTAATTCAACTAATCGTAAGTCTGATTGTGTAAATCAGCAAATTAGTTATCGCAATTCGATGCGATAATTTCACATAGGTATAGTTTCTCAACATCATTTAAACCTACCTCGTGCCATGAGTAACTTGCGAAGCAAAAGAGATAGGAAACTAGAAAAACAAACAACTAGGCTGTTGTAAATCTCACATGCGAATCTCATCTTTGCATGCTATGTGGTAGTAAGGAGCACGTGCACACTCAAATTCACCTATGCAATACACATTCTGTTAAAAAAGTAACGAAAACTTGCCAATAAAATACATAATATTTTTATTCGCCTTCACAGCAGGTACCTTCCGAAATAATGATCAGTAAAAATATTTTTCAAACGCAATTTCGGCAATCAACTTTAGTTTTCGCCACAAACACCGTTTTACGTATTCCATCGTTTAAAAAAGTGTGCCCCGAAGTAGTAATTTGGAAAGAAAAAAGTCAGCCGGAGCCATATCAGACGCATGCAATGGCTGATTGATAATATTTATCGTATTCTTGGTCAGAAATTTTTTCAAATTAATAGTCTTAGGAATGAGCCGTTTTCGTAGTCCAAAATTCTTAATTTGTTCCACTAATATCGAGGAATTTGCTCTTAGAATTCCCTTGGCTCTTTTTAATTTTGGCCATCCATTTAAACGTGATTTTTAAGTTATCAATACTCGGTACTTGTTTGTCAGAATGTACATACGAGTGGCACTCGCACTTCACATACTTTTATTTTAACACAGCTTCATACCATGCCAACAAATAGGTTCAAAACATTTCGACATCGATTATGTAGATTTCACTTGCCTATCCACCCATCCACTCCGCTCTCCTCAGTGATTGAAAACATTTTCAATTTTCAATAATCTCCACCAACATACAAAACTAAATAATATAAGCCCCGCATAACAATCGTATTTACTTGTGATATTTTTGGTAAAGTGGTGAATGTAGCTGTGAATAATGCATAGGAATAAAATTTTTAACGATTGAAGCCATGATTACATGATAAAATAGGATAGCATTGGATAGGAGAGCAGGGAATTGGGTAAAATTCTGAAACATGAAACGTGAAGTTCTTTCTTCTGCATGTTAAGGATTAGATGGAGAAATTTTACACAGTTTACATCCAATAACAATTCCTATTAGAATTTGCACTGAGAATAAACAGAGCTGCTTTGTGTCGTTTCCACGACAGTCGGTTCTACGTTACCGAAACGACCCGGATTTATATCCGGCCAAGGACTGTCACTCCAGCAGCATTCCCCGTATGTAGGTAGGAGGAATGTTTATGCTGCTACAACAACAAAGCTGCTTTGTTTATATTTATCTAACCAAAAATGTGCCTGTGTCTGAAATTTTTTCTCTTCTTTACAAAGCTACTTTTGCTAAGCTATTTGAACTCTCTGGTGATCGCCCGAATTCATTTGTTCCACACTTTCCTAGAATTGTCTACAAGAATATTTCCGGCACTATCTTAATTTATGTAGGGTGTTTTTTTATCTGCGGCAAACTGGGACATTTCAATCCGGCAAGTTTTGGCAACTCATCACAAATCGATTAACGCCAGCTCAAGATTTTCAAATCCTGGAAATTTACTTTGAAACAAATAAATATATTCACGATGTTCCTAGAACCCTTTATTTTATTTATTTTTATTTTATTTCTTTCGGTGAATGGTGAGTGCTATCGGGCAAAACTGGCTGGAGTCTTGTTACCAACAACTAAAGTCTTGTTACCAACAAACATTGCTGTTAAGAACTTGATTTCGCATTCGAAGCTCAAACTGTAAGGTTGACGCAATTTTTACTCTACCGCAGTATATTCAAAATTCCTAAACGCAGCATACTTATTTCTGTGGAGCAGAAGAGTCAGTGTTGACAATAAAATGAAATATTTTTTTAATTTCGAAGCAGTAATTCTATAGTTCTTGCATCTAAAACGCCACTCAATTTTTTTATGTAATATATATATTTTTTTTCTTTGGCAAATTATTTCAAAATTTTACATGAAAAATTAGAAAGTGATTCATATCGAACTAAGTGGTGTCTCGATACGCAAATTGTAATATTTTATTTTTATTTCGCACCTGAACGCATCTTCGCTTATATTTAGTTTACATAACGGAGAACAGTTACACTCATATTCAAATTTTCTTGTTCCTCTTCCAGCCTGTTGACCGGATTTCTTATTTTTTTACTCCCTGATACGACAAACTCACGGCATCTTTATAGTAAATGAAACTGATATAAATTCCCCCCCCCCCCCCGCAGTCAATGGCAATTTTGGCATGGAAAAATGTTTCATAAAAACCATCTGCAGCTCGAATTCAATAAAAAACGATTAAATAAAAATACACAAATTGGAGAGGAAGCTCGACTAAACACAAGTAAACCTCAGTGTGAACTTTGCCCAACGTCTGACGTTGCATCTTTGTGCAAGTAAGTAAATTTTAGCATCGCAAAATTTTTTTCCAAGCATTTTCTTTCCGTTAAACAACATAGAGTTTTTATTTTGTATCTTTCATGAAACCTATAAATTCCCCTGTTGTAGACTTTAAACAAACCTAGCAATACACATAGTACAAGTATTACACTTTCCTCTACGCAAAGTAATTCAATTAAACTCAATTTGTATTTATTTGCAAATGGAATGTTGCTCATACGCCACCGTCATGCAGCTCAGCAGCAGTAGTATTACTACCACCATGGGTTTCGCGTTTCGCAAGTGAAAAATGGATTAAACACCACCTTTTTAACGCTAAAATTCACACATCTTACAATATTTACTTCACAAATAACTTTCTAACTTTAATTAAATGAAAAGGTTTTCTTTGAATTTGTCCTCATTTCCTTTTTCAAATTTAAGTTGTCTCATGTTGTTCTCTGCTCCATGCTTTTGCGGTTTTATTATTCCTTGCACTCACATAAACCGCTGATCCTTGTAAATAAGTATTTAATTCACTTATAAAATTTAATTTTTAATTTTTCTGGCTTTTATTTCCTGAGCACTTTGTTTTTGTTTTAGTTTTTCAATCGAAATGTATGCGCAAGTACACGCTTTGATACTTGCTTCCCTTGTTGTAATACGATACGCACCTTTTCCCTCTCCCTTTCTAAAGACTTTCGAAAGTCTTTGAACAAATTTCAAATTGAAATGCGTCAGCACTTTTGTGTTGGTCTCCGGAGCTATGTAACGCGCAGCACTTTTTGTGTTTTTGTTTACTTGGTATTTAGTTTCTTTGAGTTCGTTAAAATTCGCTTCAGCTCAGCAGATTTTAACCGCCTGCTTTTCTTTTCCAGGTGTCTGCTAATGAGTCAAAAGTGCATTCAACTGTGTATGAAATGTAGTATAAATATTTTGGTATCAGTAAAACTTACGGCACCGTACACCAAACCATTTTGTGTAAGCTAAGTGGGCAATACATATAACAATAATCCTCTTAGAAAATACGATATTATGCTGCTGTTTAATAGGTATATTCATAACTTTTATGTGTATATATGAACATTATCCCACAAAGATGACTTTCGTGATTTTCTATATAGTTCAGTTGTTACATATCAAGCAGGTTGAAAAGCTAAATCTCTTGCTTCAGTTATTCAAACTAGCTTTTGGTTGAAGTTTGTTTTGATAACAAAAAAACTACTGCCTTTTGTGGTTGGATAAAACTGGGAGTCCAGACCAAAAAGTATGGATATCTGATAACCAAATATACTACATCTGACTTTTCAGAACAAGGCCGCAATGAGATTTTACACATCTATGTAAAGAGATCTCTGTGAAAAGAGGTCACAAAAAACTCTGCTAATGCATTGTTAAAACACTGTCTGCTCCATGAAAATACAATACTAAGTAGTCTTACAAATAGCAAGTCTGAGCACAGAAAATCGTGTGCAAATAGTTACAAAATATTTTCTCCTGTAATTTGGTCTGGAATAGACGATGAATCTTGCAGACATTATTTAAGTTATTAAGATATTTAGATTTAAAAAGGCAAAAATATGCCACAAATATGGAAAATCGATTGTGAATAATAAAATTCCGATTCGGTTTTGAATAAAAAAAAATCGCTATCCTCATACAATAAATATGCATTTGCATATAAATATATGTAGGTACATACGGTACGTATAAAAAAAGGAAAATTGAATTTAATTTTATATCGATATTTCTTGTGGGGTGTGTTTCAGATTGATTTTTTTCAGTAAATCGAAAAGATCAGGTTTTTAGTCCATTTTTTTAAATGAAATGAAAAAATTGTTCATTTTTATTTTTGTAATTTAATAAATGTACAAAAATTATTTGAAGATAAAAAACAACAAATTCAAAAAGTGGTTTTGGTTGTTTGAATATCTATAACTCTAAGACTTCCAATACAATAAAAGTAATTGTAACCAGACTTTGTTCGCTTCGAGCAAGGGGCTCATCATTAGAAATCTAGTTATCTGGCCACCATATCCGCAATATAGCTCTTAAACAGCGGTTTATGAAAGTTTGGAGCTTTTTTGTTATTGAAATGTTATGACTCGATTATAAATAAAAGTAAAAAGAAAGATCCATACAAGTAATGCGCTGAATGAAACATTTTCGAAAATGGACGGAGCCACACGCTTCTAATATTACAAACTAAATATAGCTCTTATTGCCTACGGGTTTGCTAGATTCCGAAAGTTGAAAGCCAGCCCTAATTAAATATTACTTAAGTGTGTGCGGCAATAAAAAGTTCTGTCCAGAACTTCTTTACTCGTTTACTTTTGTCGTTGTTGGTGGCCCCCAACGGTCAAAATGAAAGAAATTACACGATGCGTGCGTAATTTTCTAAGCCATTAACAAATTGAATTGAAAACAAAGCAGACCAGAGAGAAAAGTATGCAAGTTGATAGAGTAAAGGAGTAAAAGTAGAGAGGAATTGAGCCAGCAGTATGAGAATAGCAGCAAAAGTTTACGGTAACGTTGCTCTGGTAATTGGCACAATTAAGTCGACTTTTTAAAAGTTAAATTGAAAGTGAAAATAATTGTCTCAATGATTTTACAAAGCAGAGAAGTAACTAGATTCTATTATTTTTTTTCCGGTACAATACGAAGGAAAATTTAAAATCTTAAAGTGATTCTAAGATAATTGACCTGTTTCGTTCATTTGGATTTGAAATGAAAGTGCAAACGTGGTTGACTTAAGAAATGATAACGATGACAGTTGCGAGTAAGTCAAAGTTATCACGAGGCCCCTAACTACAAAATCTCTTTACCTTTACTTCGCGTAGTTACGTGTTACGTATAAAACATAAGCATATTTTGACGCACGCTTTCGCACGAATCGCTTCGTTGGTATACAGAATAAAAATTTGTATTAAATATGAGACCTAAAAACTATAAATGTTTGACAATTGCGGAAAAGAAGAAATGAATTGAAGAAGTAGAAAGAGGTGAGAAGAAAAGCGATGTGGCAAAAGAATTTAAGATTCCTCTCAGTACTCTCTCAACCATAATAAAGAACAAGGAGAAAGTTACTGCTGCTCAAACTGCTGGAGCACGGAAAGAACAACTAAGGGTGAATTTCCTCGTCTAGAAGAAAGCCTGGACAGTTGGCTTAGACAATGTAGAGGACGATCAATGGCACCAGTATTTGACATCAGCGGCGTGAGTTTTTCTGACTATGTTCAAGTGGATGAAGATGTTGCTGTATCAGGATCACTAACCGATGGCGAAATTTTATCTGCGACAGATACGAATGAAAAGAGCAACGATGAAGATGAAGGCGATACATCAGAACCTTTGGCAGAAGTGTCCGTTAAGGTAGCAAGAGCCTCATTCGATAACTTAGAAAGCATTTGTCTACAAAACGCAACTGAGAAACAGCATATCACGCACTTTTTCTCCTTAAAAAAATTATTGAAAATCTGAGCAGTAGCAATGTGCTTCAAAGCAAACTCGTATAAATGAGTTCTTTTCAAAGATTAATTAATTCACACTATGAATATGTAAAACATTAGCAGTTAAATAAAAACACTTGATAATTCGAAGTTTGTTTTCTCTACAAAATTTCGAACACTCGATAATTCGTAATATTTTAAGAGCCCCTCGAATTTCGAACTAACAAGAGTCGGATGTACATTAGCAGCAGTGCATTATTTTCGTTTTGACAAACTGTTATGTAATAGCATTGTTTTCCAAAGCTAGCGGGATGCAAATGTACGTAAAATATGATATAATAAAAAAAATATCAGTACTTATAATTCTCGCTTATAGGTAAGCTAAGCGGCTATAAACAAAGTCATTTAATCTTCTTATTATAAGTACTTTCACATACAAATTTTTCTCTTGGTGTGAAGCGGAATTCTCTAGGGAGCAGAAAAGTGGCCTAGCAGTGAATGAACACGGCGATAACACTCAACAAAATTGAACAAAATGAGCAGTGACGAGAAAATTTATAATTTATTCATTAATATAATGTGATTATATACTATATTGGTCTATTATACATGAAGTCGCTCGTGCAAGTAATGACGATCATTTTGAACCCAGAATCATTAAAATCGGTTCATTTTTGACTAAGTTATGAGCATTTAAAAAAAAATTGTCTCATTATTTTGACCAGAGAGCAACATATTTGAGTTACATCGAAATCGAAGAACCGGGCTATTCAGCGGTTGAATTGAAATGAAAATAATCTACTACTTTGAGCTTTAAGCAGAAATAACTGATAGCCACCTACATAAACGAATATGCTCTCTGATGTCTTCTAACTAGCGAATATCACACACATACGGCTCTAAAGCATCCCTTGCAGTTGCAATGCAAATGTGAGTCCACCGCTGTAAGAGCAACCAGAGCAATTAATAGCAAAGTGGAATTAAGTGTAAAGCTCACCTTCATCCAATTAGAGTTGGTTAATGGAGTTCTGTTGCAAATGTACCAATTTGGAGATAACAACGGTTGCTAAAGCTACCTTTACTAAGTGTTATATATATATAAAATTTTTGTAAATTCTTACTCTTAAAAAACAAATATTTTATAATTTATACAAACACACAAAATGGGGTAAATAAAGGTGAAAATAAAGATATTTATGACTCAAATTTTTTTTTTTTTTTGTTTTAATTTAATAAAAAAGTAATTCACAAACCAAATTGGATGATTAATTTTGCTACACCTTGTACGTAGATATGTAGATACGGATAATCTGATTTTATTTCGATCAGAAAATGGCTGGTAGGAAACCTGTCCTTATGCAGTTTCACATTTGCTGGCAAAAACCGTTTATTTTTAATTACTGGAAAACAGAAAACTTGCTCTAGATAAGTTTTCAGCGTTTCAGATTCTTTTTAGAGGCGCGCTCCAGGCATTTCAGTATAAAAGATATGCAATTAATAGGCCGAAAACATTCTGTGCACTATGTTTGCTTAGATGTAATTAATTTTCTACACGTATAACTTTTGTGGTCGCATGTCAAAACGTTCAGAATTTTTTCAGTTCTCTGCTCCACAGTGGTCATCGAAGCCAGGACTAAGTACGGTCACAAATTCCCTCGACTCCGACGGCCTCCCATTGGCTTAAAGTATCAAATGATTATTTAGAAGGCAAGATAATATAAAATTTTATTGTAGAAACTAAAATTTCTCTACCTAGACCGATTAGCCTATCAGCTATCATTGTCAATATGATCTAACGATCAGACCCAAAAACGAGCTTTTCCGATAGGGTGAGATCGCAGGAGATGCACTCGATATAGGTTTAGTTAGCTCAAGTGCCTTCCGCACTAAACTGCTCATTTCTCTCAACAGGAATACGAATTCAAAATAGGTCAGAAAAATGCTTGTCGCCTTCTTGCGCACCTCATCGCTATGACATTTATAGTGCAAGAAAATTTGCTGCTGGAGGTTGGCTCTTTCAACTGTATGCCATGTACATATGTAACTTTTAGTCTCCAGTTCTACACGTAGAAGTTTCGGGCATTAGTTCACACTAACCTACCATTGTTTGTTCCTTTTAGCAGGAATTCGATCATAAACACTCTTATAGGTTTTTACACAAAAAATAATTCTCCCTCTGAGCCTTTTCTCTTCGTTGTCATGCAACTCTTGCAATCAACGCCCTCGGCACTTTAGTTGGTATTAAAATGAAATGTCGGCGAATTTATATCATCACCTGATATTTTCCGCTTTGTCGCTGCAGCGGGTAAAGCGAGTATAACACTGCTCTTAGTTAGAGTTGCTACTTTGCCTAGATTTCTTTGACATCTCAGTTATCAATTCTAACACTACAACTAGAGTCTGATTTGATAAAGCAGTAAATTGCCTTTTTCTTTTCTCCTGCGAATTTGGTTCCAACAGCACACTTCTGTGAGTAAGAAAATAGTAATGAACTATTTGCAGTAAACAAATTTTTTATTTTTCCCATATTGAGATGAAGGAGCTACAGCCAAAGTCAATGAGCTTATATTAATGGAATAATGGATAGTAGATAGTGGATAATGGACGAATAGAAATTCTCTGCTTGTCCGACCGACTTTCAAACAAATTTAACTTTACTTATTTGTAGGAGAAGTATTCGTATGCAAACCATAAAAATTCACTGCACCTATTTGGATTATAAATTGCAAAACTAATACCTGATAAGAAAACTAGAGCTGGAATTTTATTTAATGTATGTATAAAAACTTTTATGTACGCTTTCTTTGGCATCTGCATACACACAGTGACACACAAGAGGCATTGGCCTTGCATTCGAAATTAAAATCGAACGGAAGCCAATAAATTTGCAACGTAGTGAAATGCATACTTATACATGCGCCTCTTTGCGCACACATACGGAAAAAGATGCCTCAACAAGTATTGTAGTAACCCAATAAACATTTTTATTCGATCTGAAGTTGAGAAGCATTTGGTAACCAATAATTTTCTCAAATCTCAAACGTTAATTCTAAAATGCATCTAAACTTACTGTCGATAGGATTTTAAAAAATTGCGTTTCGAACCCCTCCTACTCTAGCACTTAATGCAATGTTAAATGTGGTACCTGTAGACATCGCTAGTAAAACTGCCCCTGCACGTACCGCAATCAGGCTGAGAGGTTCGGGCATCAGACTGAACCTCACTTACCGGCACTCAAATATCCTTAGAAACTTTTAGCTCATCACCCTAACAATGAGTCAGTGTCCAAGCGAAACTTTCTCCACTCACATTCCATCAACACAGGAGTGGACTGTGTACAATGCTTGGGTACAGGGATTGGTGAATCTGTTCATGGACGAAGTTCGACGGAAGAGTTGGCGGAGAAGCATTATGCGAAAATCTCCCTATCAGACCCAAATTCAGATTACCGGATCAATACAGTGTGTTCCAAACAGAGGTAGCCACAATCAAAGAAGCAGCTGATAATAAAATAAATATTTACTCCGATAGCCAGCGGCAATTAAGGCCCAGGGCTCAATAACGGTACATTCGAAGCTGGTCAGGGAATTTCTGGTTTCACTTTCAATTGCATCCGAATTCTTTGACATAAGGCTAGTTTGGCTAACTGGTCATACCGACATTGCGGAAAGCTGCGAAGCGAACGAGCTGGCCAAACAAGGGGCTTGTGAGGTAGCTTCCTGCGAAAGTAGAGGATTGGGATCCCCTTGACAACGCGCGCTCTACTCCTAGAACGATGGGCTTCGCGTCAACTTAGCGAGCGCTGGGTAAGTACACACACTTTTAAGATCGCGAAACTCTTCTGGCTACGTGGGGATCGGAGGCGTTCGAGGCATATTCTGAGAATGACAAAACCTCAACTCTCAAGTTTCGTGGGTGTTATCCGCGGGTATGCATGCCCGTGAGACTTGGAATTACTTCCAGTCCTTTTTGCGACAGCTGTATGGAGGATGAGGTGGAATCATATCAGTACCTTCTCCTTAGCTGCCCTGCTCTCGCGGGACTAAGATTTAAACATCCTGGTTCTAACTTTTTTCCTACGCCTGCTGATATAGCAGACTTTGATATCAAAAATCGGATTAATTTCATCAGCAGCATAAAGACGCTAACATAACCGTAAATCCGCCACTGTTTCGTAATCCACAAATACTCAACGCCCTCCAATAGAACTAGATGAACCATATTCTTGGTGTTTGATATTAAATTTTCATTAATCAGTTATATTAAATTTGTAATTTCAAAAGCATTTGCTATGCTTGGTGTTATGCGACGTTATAGCGCCAAATTTTCGGATCCCTATACCATAAAACTGCTCTATACCTCTTTTGTTCGGTCGCATGTAGACTATGCTGCAATAACCTGGCGTCCTTTCCACCAGTTCCATATTCAAAGGAATTGTTTCTAAAATTTGGCTTACACTCATTTGTTTTCCCCGATCGATTTGTATAGTACACATTCAACGTTGCTCAATTTAAAATCGCTCGACAAAAGGAAGTAAATATCTTAAACTTTTACTTTTTGCATTATCCAATAAGTTTATTACAAGACAGGACAGGACCTTTTATAAAGGATAAATTTCGAGTAATGCACCTATTGGAAGGGCCATTTGCGAATTTAACCAAATCTCAACATCTGTCTACCTTAGTTCTTCTTTGCCTAAAATAATTTTTGCTAATATTCTTAATTCGATGTTCTAGTTTAAGTATAATTGTTAAAAAGTCGGTAAGAAATTATTATTTCACAGACTAAATACGCAAAATAAAAAATACAAAAATTAGTAAACGTGAAGAAGAGATGTCAAAATAAAAGTAGGAGAGGTAAGGAGCAAATGAGGAGTGTGTGTTGTTAGTAGTGGGAGCATGGGACCAAATAACGGGTGTTTTTTCAGCTGCATTAGAAATATCGGGCAGCTGTGCTGACATTTCTGTTTAGTAAGATATGTCAAGTCATGATGAATCGTTTAACACTTGCAAATTCTGAAAATTTACTTTGAAAAAATAAATCATAGAGCGAAGTATAGAAGAAGACGGCGAAATGTCCATTTCTCCCAATGACCTATTAGCCTTTGTCCTTCGCCTACATGGAAAATTTAATGTAGGTATATTGGCTTCCGCACTAATAAAATACACCTCGTGGAAGAATTGAAGCCAATGGAGCATTGTTTGCGTCGCGTTTTTGCTAGTTGGCCTTATTTAGATTTATTATTCAAATTTATTGGAAAAAGTAGTAAAAAATTTGACTTGACCATGCAACTCGTTTATTACAAAAATGTTTCTGTTTGTATTATCATTTTCAGTTCTCAAGCTCTTAAAAACAATCTATGAATATTTTGGCTCACATATCATCTGTGTGCAGTAATTGCACAAGAACGCAAAAACAAAAGGCATGTGACTACAATTCAATATCCGCTTGCTTGTATAGAAATGCATAGCATAAACTTACATATTGACGTTTGCAATTAAGCAGCATAAAAGGGGCGCTTGCAAACAAGCAACAGGACACATAACATAATTAAGCTATAGGTACTAGGTGGTGCAGAATTAATTGTCAATGTTGTTTTTGCATAACTTTTTTACTGAGGAAAAACAATAACCTTGAGTGATGGAATTCTTTATTTTGGCCTCTTCGCGCTCCATTGTCTGTTTGTACCTATATGTACTGCAGCTGTCTAGTTCACAAGTATCAAATATAACGACTTGCAAAAATTATAAATCTTCCGATAGGGTGATTCATTTTGTGCCACCTTATAAACGAATATGAAACTTTTCAATCTTGATACTTTTCAATAGAATCGCTGTAGTTAGTTTAGTTATTACAAAAGGCAATGGCTTGTAATTAATTAATAGCTGTAATGATGTTGGAAATAAATACACACAGGTTGCTATGTAATCAAATATTTTTATTTTCTCCCATTCGATAAAGGATAATTTAGTAAAAGCAATATATAGTATGTATATATGTATATACATGTTAACATGGCAAATGTTAATTTTCCTAAACGCCAGTCAACAACACAAGTACAACGGATGTACAACGTTGGCCAGTAGAAAAGACAAACTTAAGCAAAAGCTCAATTGAATTAAGGCACGCGCAACCAAAGTCATCGATTCCTGGAAATCAATCATGCCACCACAGGGAGCCCGGTGCATTATTAAATTTAGCTTGTAGATTAAGAAATTTTTGTATAGTAGTCAACTGAATAAAGAGACGGTAGCTGATCGTAAGACCTTTTAAAAAAACACTACGCGAAAATATTTAACTCATATACATATATTTTTGCCAGTGTAACTTAACAAGAAGACACAGCGTGAGCTGCAGAGTATAGCATAGCTGCCAGATGCAAGTTATTAAAGGTAATTTTAGATGACCCCACCACTTTTACCTATGACCAAGTGTCCAAAATCAGTCCAAGTGGAAATTTCTGGTTGACTGCACTAACCGCATAAATACTTTATAATTCTTCATAAATTTTCAAGTGCACCTTTTATACCAACTACTAAATAACTTTATGACTAGTGGCAGGCAACTAGGATTTTTTCGGGGGCATTTCTAAATGTTGTAAAAAAAAATAATTGTAATTAATAATAAAAATGAAAATAAATTAAAACCAAATCACAAAGGAAGAAAATTAGTCGCATGAAAACTAAAAAAACTGCATTTTGAAGTCACCTCGTCGCTTATTTTCAGCATATTTTTCTAAAACTCTTTCCAGCGTAAAAAATTAAGTCTCAATAAAGACATATAAAGATTTGGGCCCCATTCATTTATTTTTGATTTTTTGTAAAATTACTTTTTATTAAATAATTATTTTTCCGAATAATTTAATTATCTTCTAAGAAAAGTGGCGGCTCACGTAGCCGAATAGGTAGGTGTGTGACTATCATTCGGAATTCGGAGAAACGAGGTTCGAATCTCCGTGAAGCACCAAAATGAAACAAAGTTTTTCCTAATAGCGGTCGCCTCTCGGCAAGCAATGGCAAACCTCCGAGTGTATTCCTGCCATCGAAAAGCTTCTCATAAAAAATAACTGCCATTCGGATTCGGCTTAAAATTGTAGGTACCTATCCCCCTCCCTCCCTCTATTTGTGGAACAAAGTCAAGACGCACGTCACAAATGGGAGCAGAAGTTCGCCCAAATACCTAGCAGAAGTGTACGCGTCAATTATTTGTTGTTTTAAGAAAAGTGAGGGCAAACAAATCTCCTTCACT
>JAYXIM010019034.1:0-18875 GCA_037575425.1 Anastrepha fraterculus
GGCAAAGGAAATTATATGAGTTTATTGTTTAAATATATAAATTTATAGTAGGCTTAAATAAGAAAAAAAAAGAATTAAAAATTATTTTGATAGGTTAGGTTGAAAGCCATCACATATACTTATTGGTCCTTAGTGGTACCAGATGGAGCTTGACCCTTACGTTTCCTTATAGTAGGCTTCTTGTAATAAGCCTGCGTCTTTTGCGAATCTAAGTAAGCTCTGAAGCTCCAACCCCGAGAGATATTCTAACCTCTCATATTGTAGAGCTCCTAAGGATTTCATTCGGGTTCTAGCTTATGCAGGGCAAGAACATAGCAGGTGTTCAAGAGTTTCCCTCTCTTCTAGCTCATTGCAAAATCTCCAGCTAGCATTGTTTGCAATTCCCATCCTGCAAGCGGGTGGCGCTAACAAATAGTTCTGCTTTCTTTCTAGGTAGGGTTAGTACGAATCTGGCGTAATTATCTGCATTCTGTGTACACATGATTTTCGCGGTTACGCAAGTGGCTATATTATTCCAACTCCTGACTATCCGTGTTTTCATGCCCGCAACGATGTCATTGTAGATCGTCTTTAAGGGTGTCGTTTCCTATGTTTATGTAGTTTTCTTATTCGAATTGTCTGTAAACAGCGTTCTTGGCAATCTAATCTACAATTTCGTTTCCTGCTATGCCCTTATGTCCGGGTACCCAATAGATATGCATCCGTCTGTCTGCGGCTAGTCTCTCTATGGCTTTCCTGATCCTAAGAACGTTTTTAGATCAAATTTCATATGAGTTTATTGCCTTTATTGTCGCTTGATTGTCAACGTATATATCGCATATGTTGGAGTTGCTCGATGTCCTTGAAGTGATATTTCTGCAGCCTTTCCTACCGCAAGGACTTCTCCCTGAAAAATACTTGCAGTGGTCAGGGAGCTTCATTGGCCGCCTGATGTCCAGCGCTGCGCAGTAAAACCCTTAATCATTTTGTTCGGAAATTGTTTTGATGGCTTATAAAGGGTAGCTAAATTTCAAGGGCCGATATTGAATGTGAACCACACCTAAACGTCAACGACACCATAGGACTTCTTTCTTTAGGGTTATTTGAAAGGTGAAGATGTACGTCGATTAGCCAGCAACAATTCAAGAGCTAAGGGATGATATAATTCGGCACATTAACGGCGTAGAACCTCAATTATGCCTCAGCGTCATCGAAAATTTGGACCATCGGATGGAGGTGTGCCGCTGAGGCCACGGCGGTCATTTGGCCAATATTTTGTTCCATACGTAATTGAGTCATACCAATATTATCATAATAAAGAGAATTGACAATAATTTCTTAAAAAAATTGTATTTAATTCAAAATCAACACCGGCCCTTAAAACTTAACCACCCTTTATAAATTTGATCCTAAAACGATTATCTTTCACCCAATAAATTTATAAATTTGGGTGAACTTACCTCAGTGTGTCGTAAAGAAGGCGAAGAAGTTACTCAACATAGTTCGGCATAGTTTGCATTGTGATTTGCTCGAGTTTGGCGGTCGGCTTGCACAAACGGCTCTCGCACAAACAACTTAGTGCGTCGGTAGTCGAATAGCGAAATGCAATGAATGCGAGAAATGCGTCAAATGCAACACGAGTCGCCGAGTGGCTTGCAATTTACGCAAACGTACTCGCCCTAAACCAAATATTTGTTACACTACTGATAGTGCGCGTTTAGTTTTTCCCTACCGGGGAGGTTTGCACTTACACCTCTATGTATGTGTGTGTGCGTGTGCATTGACTAATTATAAATAGCGCTTTGTTATTATTGGCGTTGAACTACACAAAAAAACAAAAGAATGTGTGTGTAGCATAATTATTTTTACTCTTTCTATTTTTTCAACTCTGAGAACTTTATTTTGATAGTCAAAGTTATTCCCTTTTGGGTTAATATTTCCTTCGTTTGCGTGGTATTTTTGCTCCCCCATTCGATGTTACAGTTTATGTGCCTTCCATTCTAATTCTGTGTGCCCTGTTGATTGAATTTTTGTTGATCTTACTTAAACATGTTGTTGCAGCGTTAGTGGGTATCTACTATCAGACTATCAGCTGTCTGCATTTCATTGAAATCATGTGCCTTTGTGGTAAAATCCATTGGTTGATACTCACTTATTTTTGATCTTGTTTATTTTAGTGCATGAGCCGCTGCTAGTGATTTATTGTGGGGATATAATTTGATTTATCAAAAGGGCAATTTGATTTAAAATTTCAGTTGTCGCCGTCAGAAGTTTGTGTGGTGTTTGACAATGTCAAATGACGCTGCTGAAGGGACTATACAAATATAGGAGTATCATAAATTTTATTAAGTAAAAAATGGTCCAAGAAAAATGAGATATCTGACTTCTAAGTGAAAATATACTTCAAAAAATTGTGCTCACCTTCTCATAGCTGATAAATGGAGCATCGATTTTGTCATATTTTCTATTGAAAAAGTTTCAAGTGCCGTTTAGGTTTCGTTTACCCTTACTTAATTGGATTTTTCATAGATTCCTTGCTTAAATCAATAAATGCTTATACACGATTTTTATTTGGAATTGTGTTTGAGGGCTTAGGCCATTGTGGAAATTAGAAAAAATTACATTTTTTTGTCCTTTTTCAAAAGTTGCCTCAATACCTTAAAAATGTCGTACTTAAAAGATTAAGATGGAAAGACTTTCTCTTTTAAACTTAAGCGCAAACCCTCTCAGTCGGATGCGTATTGTGCTGAAAACTGTAAATGGATGAATTCATGCCAAGTTAACCAAGTATGTGGAACATTGCCGTACATTTTTCTGAAAATTGGTGTATTTGTAGACTTCAGTAAAGGAAGAAAACTGAAAATTTTTTTTTAAAAGATTTAGTTTCGTCTTGTTTTACGATAACATAAATTTATCAAAATTAAAAAAAAAAATGTCTTTTTTGGCTATTTCTTGAAAACACTTCGGTTCTTTTTTTCATTTTTTAGGATAAAATAAACTTATCGAAAAAAATTTTGAAAACAAAAAATTTGAAAAGTGATTTTTTTGTTTGCTATTTTTTTAAAATATTTTCGTAATGAATAAATATCAAAATTATTATTTTTCCAAAATTTTTTATAGTCTGCTTCTAAAATTGACTTAAAAAAAGGGTTGTTGTTGTTTTTTTATTGCTTTTAAGAAAAAAAAGTTGTGAACAAGATTTTTTTATATTTTTGCAAAAATGACAAAATTTGGAAAAATTTGTTTTAAGGGTTGCAAAAAAAAATTCCACGTAGTACAAAAAAATGTGAAATATCGCCGGTTCCCTTGAATTTAATTTTTTTAATACTTTCAAGATAAAATAAACTCATCAAAAAATTAAAAAAAAAAAAAGTATTCTGCAAAAAACTTTTTAACGTTGTGCAATACAATTTTTTGTTTAAAATTTTAGAGAAATGGAATGTGAAATATCTTCGATTCTTTTGAATTCAATTTTTTTAATTCTTTTGAGATAAAATAAACTCATCAAAAAAATTAAAAAAAAAATTTACAAAACAAAATTTTGGAAATAAATTTTTCTTTTGCTTTAATTTTTTGTTTGCTATTTTTTAAATACCAAAATTATTAATTTTCCAAAATTGTTTTCGGCTTACTTAAATTAAATTTTGCAAACAAATTTTGCGTTTTGTTTTTTGTTTAACGTAATTTTTTTTATTTTCTTAGGATAAAATAAACTTATCAAAAAAAAAATTTGAAAAAAAATTAAGGCTGGAATTTAGAACAATGTCTATTTTGGAATTTCTGGCAAACTATCATGTTTTTTTTAATGAAACTTGGTGGAGATGTTAGTGAGGTGTTAAGGAACACTGTTTATAACTTTAAATTAATCGGGAAATAATAATTATTTACATTCAAAATGCCCTTGGGAACATCACTATAATTTGCCACATTACACTCTATATTTTTTAACATTTCACTATAAATCACCAAATATACACTCACATGCGTGTTTGTACCGATTTTTTGCTAATATTCTAATTATATCTATTAAAATTAAATGCAAATTCATTTGCCTATGCAATCACATTCCAATTTTAAGCGCGAACAAGAAGAAGATTGGAATTACAACAGTATGGTGTTGCCGGATGCCTGCAAATGAAAACAAAAAGTAAGTACTTGAGTTTAGTGTTAATGATGGGAATGGGGTTATTGTGCCTGCTTACTACATACACGCATATGACGTTTTAATTTTGGGTTCAATGGTTTTAACACGGAAAGGAGTTTTACGCAAAAATACTGTGCATTGCGTAGCCGGAGTTGGACTGATGAGGGTTATTTTTTTGAAGCGCGGCCGAAGGCCGCCCACGCGAAAAGGAGTTCTACGCAAAAATAGTGTGGATTGCGTAGCCGGAGTTGGACTGATGAGGGTTATTTTATTGAAGCGCGGCCGAAGGCCGCCCACGCGAAAAGGAGTTCTACGCAAAAATACTGTGGATTGCGTAGCCGGAGTTGGACTGATGAGGGTTATTTTTTTGAAGCGCGGCCGAAGGCGCCTACGCGATAAAGAGTTCCAAGCAAAAATACTGTGTTAATTAATTTAATTTAATTTTAATTACTTTATTATTTTTCGTGATACGCTTAATATCATTGTTTTTAAGTTTAAATGAGTTGTATGTTTTTATTTTCAAATTTATTTCTCAACTTTAAATTACAGCAAAAAATACTGCAGTTTTACAATGAACCTTCCACTGAACATCCCTGCGTGCGAACTTCGTTTTCATTTCAGGTGTATGGCAACACCAACTTTTCGCTAAATTATAGAACTTTAACATTAAATTACTTAAAAACTATAAGCCTCCGGCAGGTTCTGTTTTCAGTTTTAAGATGGGGATACACCCCTCTATCACCCCCTTTTTACCGTTTTTTCCAAAGCGATAGACATTGTTCTAAATTCTAGCCAAAATTAAATTTGAAAAAAAATTAATTTTGAAGAAAGAATTAATTTTGATTATTATTTCCTATTTTTTGTTTTTTTTTTGTAATTTTTTTCATGCATAAATATCAAAACTATTATTTTTACAAAATTTTTCTTCAGTTTTTTTTTTTAATTTGGAAAAAGTTTTAAAGTTTAGCAAAAAAAAATTTGGAAAAAAGTCTTCTGCAAAAAATTTTTTAACGTTGTGCAAAAACAATTTTTTGCTTAAAGTTTTAGGAGTTTTTAAAGTGAAATATCTTCGGTTCTTTTCAATGAAATCTCGTCAGATAAAATAAACTTATTACAAAAAGTTAAAAAAAAAATATTTTTTTGTTTCAAATTTGGTTTGCCATTTTTGAAAACCACTCTCCTCACTCATTAATAAATATCAAAATTGTTATTTTTCCAAATTTTTTTCTATTTTCTTCATATTAAACTCGAAACCTACAAATACTCCAACTTTCCGACAAATTTACGACAATTTCCCAAATGCTTGGATCACTTAAGGGAGGAAGTCCATGTAGAAGCCTCAAAATCGGTTATTTTTTAAACATATTTTTAAAGGTGATAACATAATTATATTATTTTGAAGCTTTAACACAACTTTATTTAACCTTTCAAGAGAACAAAAAAGTTTTTTTCATTTTTTTTCCAAAATGGCGGCACAGGATCATTTCTTGTCGGCTGCCTACGGCGCGAGTCCCAAACTGCTCTATTTATTACTCTTAATCTAACGATCTGAAACCAAAAAAAATGAAGTTGGTTTTTTTTATAACATATTAACGGAAAGAATGAACCTATAAAATTAAAAACCAAGTATAAAATTAATTATAAAATAAGCCTTTGAAAAAAAGTCAGAATTTAGGGCTATTTTACTGACATTTTTAACCCAAAAAAGGGGAATTTTTAAACGCGAAATATCTGAAATTTTAGGTTTATCCTTCCGATAGTAATGTACAGAAAGGCCTCACCAAACTTCAAACAAATCAGTCGATAACTTTTTGAGTTCCAACACGAGCAGTTTTTAAAAATACAGTTTCGAGATAAAAGAGTTTAAAGTTTGAGGTACAGGAGCGCGCGGACCGCTATCTACATAGCTAATGGGCTATAGAACCTATAATATTAGGAATTTTCGCATGAAAATTCCACAGTATATTCTTAAGATACTCTACTTTAGAAATATGGAAAAAGAAAATCGATTTTTTGAAAATTTTGCAAAGACTTACCTCCCGCCCCCCATAACATGGATACGCTCAGCTCTACGAAACATACGAATCTCAATTTTCAAATAAATCTTAGAAATAAATTGCTTTAGAATTGCAGACGGCTTCCATGACTCTATTATCTGATCCGGTCAAATTTTATAGATTCATTTGCATTCAGCCAAGCAACAGTTTTTTTGTGTTTTTTTGTTTTTGCCACATAGTCCCCTATTTACGTCAATAAACTCATGCAGATAAGACTCAAATATTTATTTATGGGTTGGGACCTTTCTTTTTTTCCGACAGCTTTATTAAAATAGATTAGCAATAAATATTTACTAAATATAAGAATGCCAAGCACGTGAAAAATTTAGTTGAGTTGATATTTTCTTAGCGCTAAAATCAAAACGTTTAGCTGGCTGATCCGAACGATAATTGCAGGGGACTTTACAACTCGAGTATCTTTTTTTTTGAATTCAGGTGGAGACACCTTGCATAGTGTGGCAATTATGTGACGAAATTTTTGAATAAATTGGAGTCATCGACCTTCACTATAGTCCTACTTATTCTGAAGCACAATTAACGAACTAAAAGGGCAGAATTTTAATAAAATTTAATAATAAATACTTATTGTTTTAAAACAGCAAAATATTAAATAATTCTTCAACTATTTCTTATGCCTCTTAGTGTAGTGAACTTTTAATATAACCAGCGATTGCTCGCTCAATTTGCTAGATTTATGAGTAGTTTTTTGTTACAGATAATCAAAATTTGAGAATGTTGTATTGTTGTTGCTACAAGTAGCTAATTAAAAAATTGGCATTTCCTACTAAATATTTCAAGCAGCTGAAAATCAAAAAAAACATTCCATCTAATTTTCAGTATGTAAATTTTTTATTAATTATAAGTTGGCCACGTTAAGAATTTAGAATTAATTAAACGAGTTTGAGACAGAATTTCTTATTAAAAATTTTTGTTTAGAAGTGTGTACACACATATGTACATATGTAGGTATGTATATATGTAAATTAGAATGGCCGAAAAAAATATTTTTTTTTTGACGCCTGATGCCTCCTAATGCCTGCTCTATTGCCTGAAAAATAAGTCAACTATATTTTTATTTATTTTTTATCAACAACTTTTAAATATTTTTAGCAATATTTCTTGCGTTCTGCGTATACTCGTATAACAAATCGGATCCTAAGTGCGACTTGTCCGAATGTGGCGACCCCAGCGTTATCTAGTGGGTGAGCTTGTCTCCTATGTCCCAAAAATGCAATTGAAATCCATGCAGTAGCTTTTGTGTCATTTACCCGCTTTCATGTAATTATCTACCCAATGATAGTGCGTATAATATGTGAATATGTTTGTTCAGATATACTTGTGTACATATGTATGTATGTATGCACGCCAGTCTGTTTGTAGCATTAATGTTCTTGACCCGACTGATACCCGACCGACCCATGGCGCTTCACATTCAAACTAACCGCGAAACGATTCGACCAAATAATGGGAAACCACAGATAAAATTGTAAAGGCAACAAATTTAAATATGCAAATAAAAATGAAAATAAAATGAGATAAACAAAAGTTCAGTTAAAGTAATAAAATGAGTTATAAAAAATATTTTTCTTGAAAAAATAATGAAATATTTCCTTGCAATTAATTAATTAAAAAACAACTACTCGAACTCGTATAATAAAGTGCGCGTGAAAAGGCAGCGTTGTCAGTGCACGAGTGCGAGGTGCAGAAATATGTGTGAAACTTAAAGTGAAATGTTTTACAATTCAGACTCTTTATTTGAGGGATAGGGGGTAGTGAGAAGTTTCAATAAGTCGGCTTTTTGGATTTTCTTGTAATATAAAGAAATTTTTGAAAATAATTCACTTAGTTATTTGAATTAGTAGCTTCCGAGATATCCGACATGTAATGAGAGGCCAGATTGAAATTAATAAAAAATTAGATAGAATTAGTAACAAATTTAAAAGTATTTATTTTATTAGAATTTATGTACACAAAATTGTAAAAATAAAAAAAAAACAAAATTTGAGAAAATTAAATAAAGTTAGTAAAATTTCCAAAAAAAAATTAAAGTAATAAAAAATGAAGTGAAGTTATTAAAAATTATAAAAAAATAGTTTAAATAATAAAAATTGGGAAAATTAAAAAAAAAAAATAATAAAATAAAATAATAAAAATTTACTCATGCAAAATTATAAAAAAATAATTAAAAAAATGGCAAAACTAAATGAATAAAAAACTAAATAATGAATTAAAGTTAGTAAAAAATTCCAAATTCGCGCAGACCAAATTATGAAAAAATAATGAAAATAAAAATATGTAAAATTAAATTAATAAACAATTAAATAATTTTAGTAAAAAATTTAAAAACATTAAAATAATAAAATTTAGCCTGAACAAAATTTTAATAAAAACAAATAACAAAAATAAAAAAGAAATCCCAAAATTTAATTAATAAAAGAAATGACAAATTAACAAAGAATTAAATAAAATTCGTAGAAAATTCCAAAAAATAAAATAATAAAAACTTACGGAGACAAAATTATATAAAAAAAAAATAAAAATAAAAAATAAAAATTAAATTAATAAAAGATTTGAAATAAAATTAGAAAAAAGTTCCTAAAAATTAAAGTAATACAAGTTTTCGCAGATTAAATTATATAAAAGTAATACAAACAAAAAAATGGGCAAAATTAATTTACAAAAAAATTAAATAATAAACATTTAAAATAATGAAAAGTTGGTTGGTTGGTTGGTTTAAGGGTGACCCCGCATCGGAGTACCACATAGACCGCAAGTTGGGTCCGTTGTGTTGCCCTAGAGCTCAATATTTTGAATGATTTCCCCACCTAACCGACATTTTTATTAAAGTTTTTGGTCAAAAGATATTAATTCGTTTCGAGAATTTAATGAGAGATTCGATTTTCAGGTCCGAGAGTACTGAAAGATAGTCAATTGTTAGAGAGCCTAGAAGAGCGAGTCGACTTCTGGCTAGACCAGGACAACTGCACAGCAAATGCCTGCTCGATACTTCCTCATCTTCGTCCTCGCAGTATCTGCACAGGTCGTGTTGAGGAACCCCGAGCCGACGTGCGTGAGTGCCCAAAAGGCAGTGGCCGGTGATAAGAGATATTATATGCCTTAGTTCGTGTTTCGAAAGACTTATAAGGGTTTTTGTCTGTTTCAGATTGTAGGATGGCCAGATTTGTCTGGTCGTAACGCAAGTAGTTTCCACTCGCCACCTCCGATATAATATAATTAAAAAACAAAAATTGTCAAAACTAAGTTAATAAAAAACAAAATATTCCACAAATTAAAGTAATAAAAATTTGTCTGGACAAAATTGTAAAAAAATAATAAAATTAAGAAGACATTAGAAAAATGAAAGTAATAAAAAATTAAATCAAGTTATTCAAAAATTCCAAAAAATTGAAGTAACACAAATTTACTCATACAAAATTATAATAAAATTAAAAATAAAATTGTTAAAATAAATATTAAATAAAATTGTATAAAAAGTTAGCAAAAATTCCAAAAAATTAAAATAAAAAAAATTTCCTCAGACAAAATTATAAAAAATAATAAAAATTTAAAGGTGCAACATTAAATTAATAAAATTTAACAGAAATTGGCAAAATTGAATTAATAAAAAAATGAAATAAAATTAAAAAAAAATTTCAAAAAATTTAAACTAATAAAAAATTACTCATAGGAAATTATAAAAATAAAAAAATGGGTAAATTAGATTACAAAAAATTACTTAAAGTTAACAAAAAACTCCAAAAATTACAATAATACAAAAATGCAAATTCGTAAAAAAATCCAAAAAATTAAAATAATAAAATTTAGCCTAGACAAAATTATAAAAAAATAATAAAAATATAAAAACTGCCAAAATTGAATTAATAAAACAAAGGAAATAAACTGAGAAAAAAATTCCAAAAAATTTAGAATAATGAAAAATTACTCATACAAAATTATAAAAATAAAAAAATAGGAGAATTAAATTTAAAAAGAATTACTTAAAGTTAACGAAAAACTCCAAAAATTACAATACAATAATAAAATTTGCCCTGACAAAATTATAAAAAAACTCAATAAAAATTTAAAAAATTGTCAAAATTAAATTAACAAAAAATGTGACAAAGTTAGTAAAAGTTAGCAAAAAATTGAAGCAATACAAATTTACACCGACAAAATTATAAAAAAATAATAAAAAATATAAAAAAATTGCAAAATTAAATTAAAAAAAATTAAATAAAGCTAGTAAAAAATTATAGCAATTTAAATGAATAAATTTTTGCGCAGAAAAAATTATATGTAGATATTGAATTTTTAATGAATGAGAACAGATTTATAATTTTTCTCTCTTTCTAATTTTGTTTTTATTCCAAGTCCACCGTACCGATTACCGCAACTTTCACACTTTTGTGAAAAGCTCTAATTCTTTTAATAACAAATTCTGAGCTTTTCCTTGAAAACTCGTATGTAAACATTTTAAGATAATACAAATTTTCGCAGAAAAAAACTATACAAAATGATAAAAAAAGATTTAAACTCATTTTTATCGAAACTATGTGTCCCAAGTCCATTGTAATTCACACTTTTGTTGAAAGGCTAGGTTTGGTTAGGTTGACTTGGCTGGCTGAAAGCCATCGGTCCTTAGTAGTACCAGATGGAGCTTGACCCTAACGTTTCGTCCCCTTCCTGTGTTAACCTCGTAACTTAATTTTTTTCGAAATTGAGATTTTTCGTGAAAAACACTCCTTAGCACTCCTGTTACGTAAAACAAAACATACAATGTTCATAATGATTATACAAGTTTTTTCAGAGCGTTTTGATTTTTTTCGTATCTACATGCTCGAATTCAAAAACCTCGTATCTAACATACTATAAGTATCGCCAAAAACGTCATAGAAGTTAAACATTTTTCTCGATTTACTGAAAATTATGATTTTGTAGATACTAGGTTAACACAGAAAGGGGACGGTTTCCTTATAGTAGGCTTCTTTTAATAAGCCTATGTCTTTTGCGAATCTAAGACTTTTGTCTGTCGAACAGCGAATTGTGAGCTTTTCCTTGAAAATTCGCATGCAAGCTTCTAGAAGCCGCCATTTTGTTAAGTGAAAACAAAACTTAGTTTCAGTACTAAATTTACTATTGAACTAAAGAATTTGTTTTTAATTCGGTTTGAAAATTTAGTGAATTCAAGTTATGTGTAATATAATCATCTTTGGGTCTTTGGCCGAACTGCTTCTCCTATTTGTTTTTAGCTTTTTGATGTTTTTCCACAAAAGGAGGAACCTACAGTTTTAAGCCGACTCCGTTAGGCAAATATCTAGTTTCACCTTTGGTGGTTGCGCAAAAATCCTAAATCGTATAGTTTCAAAAATTTGCCATACTTTCCTAATTTAATTTCTATTTTACTGCTTATGAACAAAACAGAGGCACAATAAACAGAAATCACGAAAACAGTTTCTCAGTTCAATTTAGTTATCGCGATTTATTCGCGATTTGCTGCATAAATGAAAATTCGAAACAGTTTCTATTTTCCCACAAATGTACAAATATTTTGGCCAACGAAAGCAATAATTCCACTCTAAATTAATTGATCGATAAGTATTTGTTGGAAATTTTTTTGTTGCTAGTTGTTCGACTCGCATCGGAGAGCAGATAACTGCTGAGGTATGCAAATATGCCAACATCAAAGCAATTTTAATTAAAGGGTAATTAAACCAGCAGTTACATTTGCATATAAAAGTATATCTCAAATGCGGCAGCGATTAAACCGAAAAACTTTAAAATTTTGGATAATCATTTAAAAAAAAAGTAAAACATTAACTTGCAAAAAAAGCCGGAGCAGCGCACACAAAAGTGTGCTCAATCAAAAAAATGCGCGCGAACAACAACAAATGCTCGTAAACAACAACTGCATTGGCAGCAATTAAGAAAATCGAGTTACGCTGTTTACGTTTCAGCGGAAAATTAGAAGTAAAAAAAAATTAAATAAAAAAAGTGCGCATTTGAATGTTCCATCAGTTGCTGACGAAATCGTTTAGTCGTTTCGCCATTACAACAAACAATTACAAAAAAAACAATGTTTCTTTACCGAAAGTAGTAAAAACAAGCGGTTAAAATAAAGCGCTAACTGAGTGGCGTCGGCGTCGGCGGCGGCGGCTGGCTACCGAAGGAAATCGGTATCAGTTGGCTGAGAGCCATTCGGTGTGCAAGTGTGTTGACCTCAGCGGCAGCGACTTAAAAGACTATAACAGTGAATATGGCACAGAGTTGCAAATAGAGCAGTAACAAGAAAATTAAAAAAAACAATAGCAACAACAACAACGAATTGACATATGCTAAACCAACTGAATCGGTGGAAAAAGCGTGCAAATGCTGATTAGACAATTTAAACGCTAACTTAGCAGACAAGCAAAACTAAGGCGAGAATTGACACCGGCGAGCGGATTTCCATTTTAGTTACAATTTTAATTTTTTTTTTTACTTTTATTTCGTAGCGCTTCATAATTCATTTTAACGCCTTTTTAAACTACTTTTTGAAGAGTTATTGCCTTAGACATAGGCTTTTTTTATTTTTAGAAACTTTTTTACTACCAGGTTTTTCATCTATTTTTCATGACTTTTGTTGCGATTCATTGCAAAACCTCTGCTCGTCCGATGTTTCTCAAGCGTCCGCGTTGCGCATGCGCCTCACGCGGAGATGTGTTTTAATTGACCCACAATTGCCGCAACCATTGCCACTGCGATCGAGCAAAACAGCAGCAGCAGACGTAATAAAATCGCAATTATTGCATATGAAAAAGCAAAGCTAAGTAATACAAAAACATGAAATAAAAGGTGAAAATATTACAAAACAAAAAACAGCTTAGGCAGTACGCTGTGCAAAATGCTTGCGAAAAAATTATAAGGCGTAATCAGTCTGAGTAGAGCTCGAAAAAGTTACAAACCGAGGTGCGGGAATACTTACGCAGGCATTTTGGGGATTGAAATATTTTAATAAAAACCATAATAATCCAAGTGCAAAAGAGTAATACAAATTCGATAAATTTTAAAATATTTTAATCAGAACTTTCGAAAAAAATTTGCTTAAGCAGTTTTATAGCGCATGAAATTTTAGTGCCATAAAATGAAAGTTTAAAGTCACTAAACATTTTTCGTTGATTTCTAATAATTTTATCCTCTGACGATGTCTCGCATTTCTCCGTATAAAAAAATGTCGTGCCATCGTCATACGAGTAAAGGGGTATTGCGACTCACTTTGAGGGGAAATTATTATCAAAAATCCACTTTTATTGTATTAAATTTAATGGGCAGTTTAATAGCGTACCTATTTTTTTTTATTTCTGATTATAATAAAATAAAATAAAAAGTATTGCCCTAGGGCAACCTTCTAAAAAGTTAGTCAAAAAGTTTGATGCCTGAAAAAAATACATGTATTCTATGGAGTTCCATGCTCATCGCGAGCGCCTTGTTCATGTTGTTGTGTTTATATACGCAGTACAATTCAGGTTAACTGAACTTCTCGATCGAGTTAGCAACAAATTGCATTCATTGAGTACTGTGTAAAGAGAACACATAATTTCTTTTGTAGAGGGAATACTAAGTAGAGTGAACAAACATTGAGAACTGAAGCAAAACATATTACGAGTATAACGGTGTTAGAAGCTGTTACAGCCTTTGACAAGGCTATGGATAGAGAAGAAGAAATCACAAATTCTCTTGATATGTAGTTTACCTTCAAAATTTGAGAGATGGTGCATATGTACACATGTATTTGTCCCTCAAAATTTGAGAGATGAAGCTCGAACAAAAAATTCTAAGGCTTAAGGGGTTGGGTGGGTTTCAGAGGTTGAAAAAAAGAAGATTTTGACTATTTTTTTTTAGTATATAAAATCATATATTTTATTTAAACAATTCACTATAACTAAGATACATATACAAACACTATTTTGTGAAATTTTTATTTAAAAATTTCGAAAACTCAGCCGTTGGTACCTCATCTTCCTTAGCGTCTCAAAAAAAAAATGCTCTTACCGTGGACAGCATAACTCATTATGGTTCATCTAAAATCAAAAAACCAAACGGATTTCGTTAGTATATGGATAAGTTTCGTTGTTGTATGAAGGAAAAAAAATCAAAATTTGAATTTTTGACAGGCTTTGAACCAAATAAAAAAAAAAAATTTTAGTAAAATTTTCGACATACATTGGCTCAAAAAAAAAAAATAGTTGTAATGAAAAAAAAATTCTTCGTTCAATAACTAGAAAATTTGACCTAATCGCTTCATGCAGAATACCGGCCTCTGGTACGTGGTTCTCATTTTGGTTTTAGAATTTTTTCGCCGATGTGCTGGTGAAAGATTCCTCATGTATCTCAGCAGTTTTTGGATTGAATGATTGTTTCCTCTTCTTAGGTCTGGTCTATCTTTTCTTCGACCACTAGTTGCTCGATCAGATCTTGTAACTTTACTCATTTTTTATAAATAAAAATTTATAAACACTTATAGTAAAAATTCACGAACACTTATAAACTCAGATCAACCTATTAACTCAAGAAGCAAGCATAACCTAAAATGTTAAAAACTAGTTTGAGTGGCCCTTGAATTGTAAAATAAAGTGGGGAAGGCCGTCCAACAATAGATATACAGCTGCTTCCGTATACCTGCGAAGCGCTCAACTGACGTGGCCTAAGGGGCGGAACTTCTGAAGGGTCTATCTTAGAATTTTACTCGGATCGACTTAAAATTTTAGGAGAGTACTTTAAACATACTGTACTATTTAATGAGACAAAAAAAAAACATTCGATTTTTTTAAATTTTCAAACCCACCTAACCCCTTAAACAAACAAAGCAATATTGAAGAATTTTTGGGAAAAAACTAATTTTAAATTTTAATAATATTTAAAGCGGATATGATTTGATATTTAAAATAAAATGGGTTTATTTATTTCTTCTTTGATAAATGTATCAACTTAAAGCGTCTTTAAATTCCTCTTTTGAAAGTATAAAAAGTGTTGCATATCTTTGAGTTGCACTGGGGAACTATTCGCTATTTCAGTTGCTTTAGAATTTATTGTTCCTGTTTTGCAGAAATTGTCTGCAATCTGAGCAGCCCCTAGTAAAATTTTTCAAGGAATAATTTTCAAAAAACATTTTACCCCCCAAGCGAACTCAAAAATACATTTTTTGTTTAATTTTTCCAAAAAAAGGGTGAGAATGGCACTATTTCGTATGAGAAAACGGGTTAAAATATTCTTCAAAAATATTGCTCGTGAAATTTTGCTGCCATGTTCAAACAAGGTAATTTGGTCTGTTAAGTAGTTAAGCCTAAGCCGTTTTTTCCTTTTTCGAAAAGTGGAAGATATATAATTTAAAAATTTACTGGCCTATAAAACTTAATTTTAACTAAAATACACAAAATTTTGGGGTTGTTATTAGTACTTTCATCCTGAATTTGTTTCATGAACTATCCGAAAATTTTTACATAGTGTTATCTCAAAAATAAAGTCAGTTTGATGAATGTGAAAAATATTTTTCCGCCTTTTATTTCTACTTTAGTTTATTCGCTTCTAGAAAAGTACTCTTCAAGCTTTTTTGCTAATCATAAAAATCGAAATATCATCAATAACTATGGAAAATCCAAAAAAAAATCAACTTTTAATAAGTCAGCGAATTCAGTACAAAATATGACTCACATCAGCGCAGAGTTGCTTATATTTTTGCTGAGTACTGCTTGTAAATATTTCTGTCTCGTTCGTTACAAAAGAGTTTGCATTTCTTCATTGTGCGTGTATGTGTGTAGTCGCTTTTGTTTTTGTTTTTGGTTTTCCTTCTTTTTTTTTGTTGCATCTTTGTTTTTTGTTTCAACTTGCATCATTAGCTGCGTTTTCAAGCTGAGATTACGCAAAGCTTTTACGTACTCACCTGTGAGCATAAGCGCACACTTTCATATGTATGTGTGTTTGTTTGTATGTAATCACCACTACATGCATGCAAATTAGGAATAAAGCGCGAAAATTACTTTCTTTCGTTCGATTGGCATATTTCGTCTCAATACAATTATTTCTTGCATTCGTTGCGTGCAAATTCACACACAGAAATGCGTACGTTCGTTTTTCTCACAATCGCTGCACAAAAATCGCTACAAAAATTAACAAATTTCAAGTCATGCAAAACAACATACAGCTGATGAGCTGATGAAAGAGGAAAATTTTCGTAAATTGTTTTTAGGTTAGCTGAGGTAATTTCGTTTATTGCGGGTACTTGAAACTATTTTTATTTTCGAAATAATGGCAGTTTTTATGTTTTCTCGCATGGTTTTTAATTTTTTCGCGCATCATAAAATAACTTTCCTTCTGCTTTATTTTGCTTTCAGTTAATAATTTTTAGTTTTTGTTTTTCTGTCTGCGCTACATGTCAACAATTCCAATTCATAGAGAAAATTAATATGCAGGTTTAAAAATTTATTCACGTGTTTCGGTTGGGCTATCAATTATTCTATGTGGATATATACAGTTGGTGGCCAAATAATTGTGTTCATAGGATTTTTTAAGTATTTTTTTAATTCAAAGCTTTCAATATACTACAGGGTGGTCCATCTGGTAATAGGATTTTACGCTTTTGATTTTTTTTAGTCTAAATAAGCTAAAATTACATCGGTGTTGTGTGAAAAACTTAGTTTATGCTTAGACATTTATAAAGTACAGCCTGTTACATAACTAATAATAAAATAAAAAAATAAAAAAAAACAACAATGTTGAAACAATAGAAATGAGGAAAAAGCTTATAGCCAAGTACAAAAGACGCCGCCACGTACTTTGCAAGACAAACCTGAATGGCAATAACCAGATCAGAGCTATCAACTCATTTGCAATATCTGTAATTTCGTATAGTTTTGTCATAGTAAAATGGTCATCAACTGAACTGAACAACTTGGAACGCATGATGAGGACAATAATGACTAAACATAAATGTCATCATCCTAAAAGCTCTGTGTTGAGATTTGCACTGCCTAGGAAAGAAGGAGGTAGAGATGCAATTGACGTTAGAGCACTGCACGACAAGCTGATTCTGAAACTTAGAAAGTACTTCTATGGAAAGGTCGGAAACTCAGCACTTCAACATGCCGTCAGTGCAGCTGATGACGACAAATTTACTCCTCTCAGAATGATGCATGAGCTTAAAAGCAGGAACGCTACAACAAAAATGGACAAAATTGAACAATGGTCACGAATGCCCATACATGGCGTAAGATTACAAAGAATTGAAAAGCTCGCATATCGACGCGAAACTGTCGCACTTATGGCTAATCAATAAAGGAATTTTCGCGGAAACAGAAAGTGCTATGTTTGCTATGCAAGATGGAGTAGTACCCGCGCGAAATTATGTAAAGTACGTCATCAGAGAGCCCAATGCTCCGGCAGACATATGTCGTAGATGTGGCGATCACGGCGAAACTCGAAACCATGTTCTCTATTCTCAAATGTTCTCAAAACCGTGTACTCTATTAACAAACTCCTTCTACCTTAAACGACACAACGATGTTGCAAAAATTATACACCTACGACTTGCTCAAATGTACGATTTTCACCGTGAGAAGGCACCCTATTACAGATATGTTCCAGAACTCATAATAGACCTGACATATTTGTGGTAAATAAAAATGACAACACTGCGTTTGTCATAGACATGGGTGTCCCATTGAACAAAAATATTCATAAGACGTACACAGGGAAATCAGAAAAATACTCCGATTTGGGGATTGACATCAAGCGGCAGTGGAAATTCAGAAAGGTCTTTACATTGCCACTGATCGGATCGGCCCACGGACTCCTTCACGTAAATCTGACGGAAAAAAGAACCTCAAATTGGAGAAACACCTCATCTATGACCTTCAAAAAGCGGCTCTGCTGAATTCTTGCCACATCATAAGAAATTTCCTTCACTAAATTACAATAGTATATATTTATTGTTACAATATTCACACCCTTACCTATTAGTTCGATTTTAATTTAGAGTACGGTAGCTAAAAACTTAATAAAACAGTGTAAACATCTGACTTGCAGCTAAGCTGCCGCCAAGTTGTGTAAGTGCCTCCCAAAGAATGGGATGTTTGAACATAAAAAATAAAAACAAATAAAAAATAAAACAAAATAAAAAATAATAAAAAGCTTTGAAAAAATACCGTTCGCACCACAGTCCGACCAAGAACGGTCACTCCAGCAGCATTCCCCGTACATGCATGGGAAATATTTTATTTCTCATTATATTTAAAAATGTTTTATCGAAATTCAGTCCTTTCTACTACAGAAATCATACAAATTCAAGCTTCTAACTTTTTGCAAATTAAAAAAAAAAAATTCAACCAATTTTTATCAAAACTTTTCAATTAGAATGTTTGGAAAAATTTCAAGTACACAGTTTTATAACCCATTGAATTATGGTGCAATAATAGTCAAGTTTGAAGTGGCTCAAAATCGCGTCGAATTTCGGAATATTTTTTTTGTTTTGCTGCCGGTCTTATGCAACCTCTGTACCTCACCAATGCTCGAGGTTTATTTTTTTATATGAGAAAAAACACCAACAATTAAGGTTAAAAATTCTGACTAAGAAGTTTGAAATATTCAAGAAAATTTTGCGGTTTTGTTTGTTTTTTAAATGAGATCACTTTCGTGAGATCCAAGCATAGCAGCAAACTTTTTAA
>JAYXIM010019036.1:0-16721 GCA_037575425.1 Anastrepha fraterculus
TATATGGAATCGAACCCTTGCTTCCTCCGTTGTTACATTTGAAGAGACATAAAAACTGCGTAGATTTTAAAATATCGAATATGTTTTCGAAGAACTCATATAATTTTTCCACTCTTCTTCATCACTCTCCCGGAAATAATACCACTACCTCCCGGATTACGGATATACGGATTTTTTTTTTAGCTTAAGTTATTGTTAGTAAATATGCGAATACCAAATGCAATTTTGGCCACATAAATATATTTTTTTTTATTCTACTACTCTCCCTTGGCAACTGCATCGTCTGTGCCTGTTAGGCAGAGCGCTCTATACTAGTTGAATGAAATTAAATTTAGCAACGAAAATGCTTAGTTGGAGCAACTGACTGCATTCCAACTGCAGACGGCTGATGAGGCGGCTTTGACAAGTTAATTTTTCTATTTTACATACCGACATGCAACTCCGAAGGCATCATCAACAACAATAACAACAATAATTGCAACACTCAAATACACAGTTCAGCTTTGCTTGTACTACTTACTTCAATTCAGCTTGCGGCGGCATTTATTTCTTTATTACTTTCTTGAAAGTGGTCTCAAGAATTTCAGCTTATTCGGCCACTATTGCATGTGTTTGTAAGCAGACGAATACAAGTATTGTGGGTGACTTGCTTGGAGGCATGCAATTACAATGGCTATTATTATTTTGCTTCTCAGCGCTGCAACTTATTCTATTTCTATTTGCATTCCATTTCAGCAGCGGGAGTTGTCATTGACTCGTCATGTCAGTGTCATTACCAACACACGTATTTATTTACATGCGATGCGCATGTATATGTGTGCACACTTGGAAAACTGCAAATATTCGCGTGTTTGTAGGAAATTCTTGGCATTTTTTTGGTCGCTCCCGAAAATGCGCACTTGTCAGCTTGGATTTGTGTGGTGGCGTAAAAGTCAGTAGACTGTCCGCTATTCAGTGCCTAAGTCAGCATTCCACATTGCAGCAATACAATATTACTTGCATGTACAGTGACTTCATTAAAACGTAGGCTTCTTCCGTTTCCGGTCTGTATTGCAAAAAATAAAAAGTGATGTGTGAGCGACATACAGCAGTCTTCTCTTGGATTTAGCATTTCTTCAGCTTCTGTACAAATGTTCTTGCTTAGGGACTATAGTCTCTTAAGTTTAGTCCAATTTGACTGTTGTCACTTCGTTTCCTTTTGTTGTTCTAGCATTGTCATGTTGTCGGCTATTGCGTATTTGCTCGGCTATTCTCTCAGTAATTGGAAATTTTTGAAATTATACAAATTTCAACTTCAGAAAGCTGCACTGGTTTTGTCCGCTAACTGGCGTGTGTGTAAAGGTTACTTGATACTGCAAATATTTTAATACATCAATTGAGTATTTTAAGTGAAGTAAAGAAATGTTTTCTGTCAAGTCACTATTTTAACAGCTATGTACAATTTTGGGCACTAAAAATCAAAGATGTTCAGAAATTCAGAATGTATAGTATATCCAAAATATTATTTTTTGAAGTAAAATTTCATAGTGTTATAGTACCGGTGAAATTTATATCAAGAAGAAAGTAAGATAACTAACCCAAGAGGGTTTTAACAATTATGCGGGCAACGTACGTTCGATTTTATATTAACCCATAATTTAGCTTTAAGCAACCATGGAAATAGGGAGTGGGTATGCAACTACAAGACAAAGTGTATGACGCGCGTTAACCTGACAATGCCCAGCATTATCTTTGCAAGAACATACCGAGAAGCTCACGGCCTCCGAGATTAGCTCACGAACTTCCCGAAGACTGGAACTTTAGCACCCGCCGGATACCTGCTAACGTGAGAAGGTGTCCTATCTAGTTGTTGTAGTATTCTGAAACCTTAGTGAACAAGAGTGACATCTTACTGAAACGGCTGATACTGCAGCGCTTCCGTCTTGTTAAAACTTCATCAAGCACTCAGGGGGCCACTATCAGAGCAGTAAACGCCAACCAGTACTCCTGCGGCACTACTACAGCTCGTCACTCCCATCACACCAAACGGCAACACACTCCACACTGAAACGACTGCTAAGGCGTCAATTAACGCAATTGAAAGATCTCCTCGGGTTGATCTGATCAAAAGAATGAGAAGGAGGCTGGTGAAAAGTGATTTGCAGCAGACATTCAAACGCCGAAACACATCTATATCTATACTAATATTATAAAGAGGAAAACTTTGTTTGTTTGTTTGTTTGTTTGTTTGTTTGTTTGTAACGAATAGGCTCAAAAACTACTGGACCGATTTTAAAAATTCTTTCACCATTAGAAAACTACATTATCCAGGAGTAACATGGATTACATTTTATTTTGGAAAAAAATAGGGTTCCGTAAGATATTTGGATTTTTCGGACACAAACTGAAAAAAATCTTATATATAAAATAAAGTCAACTTTTTGTGTGTGTTCGCTAACCGGCCGTGTCTGCACCGAATTAAACCAAACTTACACACATTGTTAAGAAGGTATTGAATATGGTTTCCGTATAGTTTGGATACCTATTGGTGGATAGGGCTCGAGATATAGGTCAAAACGTGGACCCGGGTAACCTTCGGATGTGTATGTACAATATGGGTATCAAATTGAAGCTGTTGGTGAATGCTTTAGTACAGAGTATTTTTCATGCCGCTCCGTGACTGGGATCTCGAGATATAGGTCAAAACGTGGACCCGGGTAACCTTTGGTTGTGTATGTACAATATGGGTATCAAATGAAAGCTGTTGATAAGTGCTTTAATACGGGGTAATTTTCATACCTATTGATGACTAGGGTCTCGAAATATATGCCAAAACGTGGACCCGCCGTGTCTTTGCACCGAATTAAACCAAACTTACGCACATTGTTAAGTAAGTATTGAAAATGGGTTTCGTAGAGTTTGGTTGTAATTCGGAGCACTGGCAACGGGTACAGCGTTCTTTTGAACCAGCCATAATGGCGCTTACTTTTTTAACGCTTGGGGCGGAACTGAACTGTCAAATTGACAGTGTGAGTTACAATGTGTCAATATTTCTTTCTGATTTGGATGCCATAAGGAAAAAACGTAAGTGAAACATGTAAAAATTGTTTGTGAATTTTTTTGGAGTGGATTTGGGAACAGTGAATAATTTCTTACGAAATTTGAGAATTTAATGTGAAATCCGAATGAAATTATGTGTTCGTGAAAAAAAAATTTTTTTCGTTTTTTTTTTTGAAAAATATAAATGGATTTTGGTTAAAAAAGCTCCAATGCTTAATAAAACATATAAGTTGAAACGAAAAATTCATGGATGATCAGGAAAAAAGACGATTGTTTATTCATATGCGTTGATTTGAAATTTAAAAACAATCTTCTTTTTTCCTGATTTTCAATTTATATTTTATATTTACTCAAAAACAAATAGAAAAACAAAAAATATTGTTTATGTCAAAGCGCTTGAATAAAGAATAAAGAAATAAATAATGTGAAAATCATATATTTTCTGTTCTAAACCATATCTATTCTATTTTAATGTGCCCAGCGAAGGGGGCCGGGTTTGCTAGTCATCAATAAAGTCAAAGTTGGCGTATTCAAAATGGCTGTTAAATGTAACACTAAGCTACAGGCGTTCGTGGAAGGCAACAGAAGATGAAAGGCAATCTCGAATCTCCGCAAGAATACTGTCACTCAGCCAACAGCAGATATTCCCACCGCCACGACGACAAACCCGAAGTGAATGGCAACCAGTTCGGCTGCCTCCATGGGAACAACAAAGGACTCCCAGAGAAAAAAGCTAAGGCCCGGCTAACAGTTATTAAGAAACATAACAAAAAGAAGCCGAAAGATAAGCCAGACAAAAAGAACACGCCGCGAACACAACATGTAAAACCAGAAGTTGTTGAAATTAAACTATCAGAAGACCATATTTATACAGATGTTCTGAAAGACCTGCGCGCAAATTTTACGACTGATGACTCCATCAAAGTGAACGTAGGAAAACGAAGACTGGAGCCATACTTTTAGAGTTCGGAGGGGAAGAAAAGGTCACGTCTAAGTTTGTACCTCAACTGCGAAGCCCTGTGCAGGGCACGAGATATGAGATTTCATCACCTTCACAGCCAAGGTGCAAGGGGAAACAACAATCCAGAAACTGCGCACCATCCTAGAGGAACAGATACAGACAAGCATCAATGACATCCACTGCGTGGACACGACACGCTTATTCCCTTCCAGGTTCAAGGGCATGCCCTCTAACTAAGAAATGATAAGAATACTCCAAGGAAACATGCGCAGTAGTCGCACAGCAGACACAAATAAAAGAGGAGAGATGCTCCTTGAAGCATTTGATCCCCTCCACATTACTGTTCTAAATAGTGGGTCAACTTTCACTTACCGTAAGATGGGAATGAGGTCAGCTATAGATATTTCCCTTCCTCAAATGATCAAATGGAGGGTGAGTGAGGACTACACGCACAGTGACCATCAAGCCATCATTATGGACATTACTGAAAGGAGGCTTAAAATTGCACCAAAGTTGACTGGTCCAATGTGGAAGGACGAGAAGCTTGATAGCTAAGCCCTAAAATATATGTTTGAACAACTTCAACCCCCTGCTGGTTCTGCTGAGAATAGAAAGAAACTTCTAGTAGAAGGATTAAGAGAAGCTTATGATGCCTCCATTCCCAGGCGACTAATTCGCCAACACATACAAGTATACCTATGCTACTGGTGGAATGATAACATCAAAACACTAAACACCTGATTTTGCTGAAAATGTTCAAAATCTTAGATCAGCCAGGCAGGCGCTAAAAAAAGCCATTAAAACTAGCAAGCAAGAAAGTTTCAAGAAGCTTTGTGAGGAAGCTGATATCAACCCCTGGAGCACAGCGTACGTCGTATTATCCAAAGCAAAAAGTGTACACACACCCCAAATTACTTGCCCAGTAAGGTTACGCAAAGTTGTTACTACTCTCTTCCCTCAAAGATCTGCAGCCATTTTGTCATCCTACATACAACACGAAGCAAGTGGCATCCCTCGTGTGACCGAACAAGAACTCCAAGTGACGTGTAAAAAAATAAAGTCTAAGAAAGCACCAGGTCCAGATAGTATTTCAAATAGAGTCCTGAAGTAAGGGATTTCCAAACGCCCAGACATATTTCAAACAGTATTCCAAACCTGCCTTCACGAAGGCACTTTCCCAAAGACGTGGAAGAAGCAAGCACTCGTGCTTTTACCCAAGGGCAACAAAAAGCCTGACGAGCCTGTGTACTAGACACAATGGGAAAAATTCTAGAGAGTATTATTTGCGACAGATTGTCATCTTTCGCTGAAGATAAAGGTATTCTATCCACAAAAATATGGAAAAGGGTAATGTTAGATGTCGAATATGGTAGCTTTCATTTAAAATTTAATGTGCTTCTAATAATCCGAACTTTCACTAGAGGTGTCTAGAAGGTGAACTTCATGGAATTAAATGTCGTATACAGTAATTGAGTGAAAGATTGGAAATACTAAAGTAGCTCTTTAATATAAATGGCATCCAAATTGAAATCATTTCAATACATTCCTGACTCACTACCGGCACTTTTAACTTTTCTAGACGACTTTTTTGAAATAGCCTGCTTCTGGTGGCCTCCATTCAGTACCTTAACGCTTGGATATTGACTTACATGACATCTTATTCGTCACCAGTTATGGTGGCTTTCTGAAAGCTTTCTATTAGATTTCTTTTCTATAGATTTTTATTATAATATTTACTATTTCTCACCCGAAAATCTATATTGCATACATTCTGGAATGGTAATTGCTTACTTTCCTTTTTTCTATCTCAATAATATCTGATACATTGTTATTCTCTTCCTGCATTTCGTATTTTTTCTTTTTTTCAGCAATTTTTCTCGGCAAATATTTCACTACCTTGTTTATGTTTGTCTCAAATGTTTTCGTATATTTTAGTTTCAAATGCTCAGAAGTGTAAATATCGTACATTCATTTGGTGACGGGCGTGCAGTACAAATTTTGCTTATAGGTATTCTATGTTACAAGTTTTCGAAAAATATTTGTTTTCTTTCAATTTAGTGCGCTGTTACACACATACATACATATCCATATGTGCAAACGTTCTTATTGTACAAATCTTGCTTTACACGCGCTTGTTGACATTTCTTTGTACCCGTTCAAACATCTTTGAAGCATTTTATAGTTTTGTGCCAAAGAATTTACAAGCAAATACATCTTGGCAAGCTTTCACTACAGCTTAATACAAAATTAGAAAAGGTTTAGGCGAGAAAGCAAAGCTCTAATAAAAACTTTATGAGAGAATTGACCAGCTCAGTTCACCCGTAGTGTGAACCTCTGCATGCATTATATTTATTCCTATTATTATTATTATTTTCCACGCCATCTCCTCCCGCATACCGTGCGAAGCGGGGTCCATTTTCAGCAAGCACGTCGGCAGTTTCGGGCTGCAAGTCGTATTGGCACTTTTGAGCTTTGTGTTTTTCTTGTTATTTTAGATAGAATTAAAAAAATTTCACTATTGTACTTTTTGGGTTCTCATTTCTCTTCTAATTATTATATTTCATTGTTAATTTAAAGACTTTAAAAATACCTTCTATATTCCACGTTATAAGAAGTAATGGCTTTTGAGTCCTGTCATGAATCTTAGGGTCTAAATGTTTCAGATTGAGCATAAATGTTTTGTGCAATATACCATTGGCTGATATTATAAACGGAATTGTTCGAACACTCTTTTGTTTCCATATGCGTTTTATTTCCTGTGTAAAGTCAATGTATTTCTCAATTTTTACGTTATACTTCTGCTCAAATATGAACGAGACTTTACCAATAAAACGGTCCACGGATGACATATGGCAAAAATAAATTTTTTGTTTTTTGGTAGAACTGTAATAAGCTTAATTACATGGCAAATTTCAGCGTGATATGTCGCATAGTTTGTTTTCTGTGCTACTGTAAACAAGTCAAGCTCGAGTGTGTTCTTCGAATTTAACGATGGAAATTCAAGTTGAACAAAGAATTTGTTTGAAATTTTGATATTCCAACAAAATTTCGGCTTCAGACGCCTTAAAAATGTTGCAGACAACCTATGGGGACTCTGCTCTATCGCGTGCACGTGTTTTCCAGTGGTACAAATCGTTCAAAGAGGGCCGTACATCAACCCAAAAAACCACGCCAAAGTCGCTCAAAAATTAAGGTTATGCTGACTGTTTTTTTCGATTACGAAGGTGTGGTGCACTCGGAGTTCCTTCCGCAAGGCCGATCGGTTAACGCTGAATATTATTTAGACGTTTTAAAGCGTTTGCCCGAGAACATTCGTCTTATAAGGAAGGAATTGTGGGACAACAAGTCATGGTTCTTGCATCACGATAATGCACCAGCTCACACATCATGTCTTGTTCGCGATTATTTGAACAAAAATAATGTTAATATCGTTCCGCAAGCACCGTATTCGCCTGATATGGCTCCATGTGACTTTTTCCTGTTTCCCAAGCTCAAGTTGCCGCTCCGTGGAAAACATTTTGAGACAATTGAAGTCATAAAAGAGAATTCGAAGAAGGAACTGAAAGCCCTACCGAAATCGGCCTTCCAGAAATGCTATGATGATTGGAAAAAACGTTGGCATATATGTATTGCCTCCAATGATGATTACTTTGAAGGAAATAAAATAAAAATTGAACAATAATTAACCGTTTGTGTTTTATTAAATCAGTCTCGTTCATATTTGAGCAGAAATATCCCGTCTGGCTATATGTTTATGTTCAGTGGTTAACATTTTATGCCAACATTTTTGAACATTGTCTTTTGGGTAGGAGCAAATTTTGAAAAATCCCACTTTGACCCATTTAGAGGGCTCCAATCGAGTCCAAATGTATGACCGACCCACTAATTTATAAGAATATCTATTTTTTCTCTTAAGAAATTTATTTAGTCAGAACATATGTAAATAAAAAAATTAATTTAAGTGAGTTATAGAAAAGAAACTAAAAAGTTCGACCCAAATTGGGGGACATCAGAATTCGTTTTAAAGGTATGGTTCCTTCGGCAAAGTTTCTTATTTTGATCCCTAGAATACGATTTTCACAGAGCAATGGGCGATTTTTTTGTCTCCCCACAAATCGACCCGGCCTTATTGCTGATTATCCAGTCAAAATATCTAGGGCTTGTTGTGTTTTCCGTATATTTTCGGGCTCTTCATTCCCGCGCCGATCCCGACTGTGCTCCTGTATTTATAGGAACCGTTTTACACACTGGTGGATGGTTGGTCCGGCTCAGTGGGAGACTACGATTCAAGGTGTTGTCAAACCCGTTAATGTTTAAAAAACTTTCTCATATAAATCCTTTGCGTTTGTCATTTTTAAGGTAGCAAGAAAAATTGAAAAGAAGAAAAATTTATTTTGAAGAATTATAAAGCTGCCTTTTTCACTGATTTAAAACTCTTATTGGAAAACAGAAAGAAAGCCGAAAAGGTCTAGCTCAATATTCTGGCGTGCAGAAATGCTTTAGAGCTACAAAAATAAAAATCCATGGCATTAAAGAAAGCGTAAAAGTTCAATAAAACTTACAAACCATTTCCTTCAAACGAGTGAAACGTACAAATGATTTATAAAAAACTGATTAAATCTTAAAATATCCAAATGGTCCACAACTGTTTCCAAATGGAAATACGTTGGCAATGAAAACAAATTTATAACTTCAAAGCGAAAAAATGGGAGAATATCACAGCGATCCTGCAATCTGTTCCAATTACCGCGGGATTAGTCTTCTAAATATCGCCTTTAAGGCTGAAGCCCACCGTCAACCAACTGATTCCACCTAATCAGTGGGCTTTAGACCTGGAAAGTCTACCATCGACGAAGTATTCACAATACGCCAAATCTTGGAAAAGACATAGCGCAGCGAACAAAGATCCAGCGGCTACGCTGGCTGGGTCATGTCGTCCGAATGGATACAAACGCTCCGGCTCTAAAAATATTTGATGCGGCACCAGCTGGTGGTAGCAGAGGAAGAGCGCGGCCTCCTCTGCGTTGGAAAGATCAGGTAGAGAAGGACTTGGCTTCACTTGGTGTGTCAAATTCGCGCCGGTTGGCACGAGAAAGAAACGACTGGAGCGCTTTGTTAAACTCAGCCAAAATCGCGTAACGGTTATCGCGCCAATTAAGAAGAAGAAGAATGGCAGGTATGGGGTTAAAATATTCCACCAAAAAAAAAATCGGCGTGAAATGCTATTATAAAACATTAGCAATGTTTGTATCAGAAATCGGTTGTTTAAAAAATTTTTATAACCAATATTTTGGCTGTTGAACCCTCTTTAGAAGAACACTTTAGGTATGCTGAGCTATAACTTTCTTTTGCAAACATTATATGCCTGGAATGTACTTTTCGGTAAAATATTATCGGTATTCTATTCCAATCAAAAAATCCAAATTTATAACACTGTAGCATTGAATAATAGATAAAGGAAAATAGAAGATATCCAACTCATATATATAGGTATAAGCGCATAACTAGCGCACACACCCCTTTGGCCGAGCTTCTCCTCCTATTTGTGGCGTGCGTCTTGATGTTATCTCACAAATATCCAACTTAGATATATGTATTTATGTACTTAAGTTTTCATTAATTATCTGAGATAATATATTAAGTGAGCCCCCTTATCTGAATTAGCTCAAATAAACGTGTGGCTACTTCACATACATAGACGGGTTTGTATTTAAGTCATAGATATATGCATTCAAAAGCATGTTGCTCATACGCCGTGTGTGTCTTGATTACTAAATTCATGTGTGTATGCTTAAAGTCACTTTTGGCACTAAATTATAAAAAAGGAAACATCGTACAACAAACCAGGCTTTAGCTTAAGCTCAAACAATATTGTAATTAAACACTAAGTACAGCTAATGCTATTGTCCATTCTGAAAGCGGCACATTGAGAAGTGCTTTGGGTAAAGGAGCAATTATAGTAGAGTTAGAGACATGTGGATATGTTTGTACAGAAGTAGTACATGTTCTGAAATAGAATTGTTGAAATGTAGCTATTGAAGTTTGCTACATACAAAACTTAGTTAACTCTTGGAATTTGCTGCAGTTTGCGCTGTTGCCTACTAAAAAGAATCGGGATAATCCATAGGTATGTATAAATCCATGTACCTATACGAGTAGGTATATTCACCTAGTCAGGTGCAATTTAATGTATATATGTGCGTATGTATGTGAGTATGTATGAAACATCTAATTAAACACTATTCTAACATATTTACAAATGTACATAAACACAATGGTAAGCCGCAACGAAAGTGTTTGAAAGCTTTGGAAAAATATCCCTGCAAGAAAAATTGTGTTCTTGTTTGTTCAAATGATGTGTGCTAAATTTAGAGTCCCTAAGTAGGCTACAAGATAGGTTTCCGAACGAAAATAGATAATAAAAAAAGTTTAAACCAATCTATGAAGTTTTTGTGAATTGGAAATGCAGGCTGGTTCATAGCAGCACTTATCCTTAATGGTAGTGTAAAAAAATCAAAGTTTCTAGGCGTCAATTGACTTCATTATTCGACTTTCGACTTTTTTCTTGCAACATTATCAATTTACTTCCATTTCATGCTATTACACCTAGATAACAAAACAAATAAGTAAATTTGTTTCAAAACATGGACATTTTATAACAATGGCTTAACCACAAGGTCCAGTGGTTAGTTTTTGTTGTTTCAACCTTCTGGACCTTCTGTTGTAACATATATTGCTTCATTGCAAAGAGTGGACGCTTCAACATTGATGTGCTGTTATATACTGTGGGCAAAACGTAAGGTGAATTTGGTTGTAAAATGAAAAATCTTTATTTATTCTTGTAAATCAATTTCATCCCCTTCAAAATAATCCCCTCTCGGTGAAATACACTTATGCCAACGATTTTTCCAATCCCCAAAACATGCCAAATAGTCCATTTCCGGTATAGCCTTCAGCACCTTCTTCGATTCAGCTTTTATCTCCTCAATCGACGCGAAACGCGTTCCCCGGAGTGGTCTCTTGAGTTTTGGGAATAGCTGGGAATAGCCAGAAGTCACACGGAGCCAAATCAGGCGATACGGTGGTTGCGGAACGATATGCGTGGAATTTTTGGCGAAATGGTCACGGAGAACGAGTGCAGTGTGAGACGGTGCATTATCGTGATGCAAAAACCAAGAGTTGTTGGCCCATAATTCTGGTCTTTTTAGACGAATTGCTTCACGTAAACGACGCACACCACGAAAATCGAAAAAAACTGTCATCATGACTTTTATTTTTGAACGACTTTGACGTGCTCTTTTCGGTCTGGCCTCGCCTTTAGCACGATATTTGCTTGATTGGTCGATTGTTTCAGGGTCGTAAGCATAAATCCAAGTCTCATCTCCCGTAATGATGCATTTGAGCTTGTCCTGATAGTCTGAAAGCATTGTTTCACACACATCAACGCGCCGACTTTTTTCAAAGAAATTGAGACCAAACGAGATTTGACTTTTCGTAGGCCCAAATGGTCTTTCAAAATGGTTTTCACAGATCCTCCTGATATTCCGATCATATCAGTAAGGTCTTTAACAGTCAACCGACGATTTTGGAGCACTAACTCCTTCACTTTATTGACGTGTTGGTCATCTGTTGACGTCGATGGTCGTCCGGAGCGCTCCAAGTCATCAACACGTTCTCGACCCTCTTTGAAGTCTTTGTACCACTTATAAACATTTTTCTGCGACATGGTCGAATCACCAAATGCCTTCTGCAACATGCTAAACGTTTCCGCAGCCGAAATTTCACGTCGCAAACAAAATTTGATGGCACTTCTCTGCTCAATCAAATCAGACATTGTAAAAATCGAAAAATGCACTCTTGGTCGTTTGGTAAACACAAGCGTAAATATATTACTGATGACTGAATGACATTCACATGAAAGTTGGCCCAGATATTGTTAACAGTGCTGCCAACTCATGAAAAAAATAACTAGAGCGAAATTTTAATCCCGCGAAGTTTGACAAATAAATTCACCTTACTTTTTGCCCACATGCTTTGTTGAGTTGCAAAGGGAAAATACGGAGGATATCTCTTAAAGTTATAAGTGAGAATGATTTTCTAATTCAATACGTTCTGTAAAACTGCAACTATTATATTGAATCAACTATCAGCATCCGCGGGAAGGATACAAGGAGCAATTTAAACTTTCGTGACTGTGTAATATAATAATTATTAGTTACTTGCATTCGAAAGAAAAGGTGGACAACAATCACAGTTCGGATTGAATTTTTCCTACAGGATACAATTCCACTAACTCATACACAGTTCATTCCATATTTCGATGCAGTAATTAGAGCTTAATAATGTCGATGAATGCACGAATGCGCTGACAATAAACCAACAACAAAAAAGAAAATAAAAAAATCAGATTTATTTTTCTTCTCACTCACCATCTTTTTCTTTTGCTATACTAGTACTTTATTCTGATAATTTCTTTTCAACAAATTTCAACAAACAAGCCAAATTCTACAATGCAGTCTAGTAAACGGCACAATGACTTGGCTTAGGGCCACATTTGGCATCTTACTTCGTCAAAAGTAATTCTGTTTCTACACAATTCGTCGACTACCTCGTGTTTCAGGAAATACAATAATAATACCTAAGCAGGAGTACAATAGCAATGCACAGAAGTGCGGTGTGCTTAAGCCAAAAGTGTATAAAAAATAAAATGAAATTAAATAAATGTTCAGATTATGGTTGACTCCAATGGTCAAATTGTTGACTAAAAGTAACACGGAAAAACTTGAGCTATCCAATTAGAAACAAAAAACACACAGGAGACTGATGCTGTTATTCTTGCTTTTATTAATTTATTTATCATATTTTAATTTACTTTTATTTATTGTATCCCAAAACAGGAGTGATTTACATTAATTGGCGACAGCTTAGCTGCAAGCCAATAATTTGGTACAGGTACAAAATATTACAATTATATTTATAGTGTATATATAAATCTTATATAAAATAGTTAACAATTTTACAAACATGAAAAATGTTTACTGTAAAAATTTTCGGACTATATGACGAGAATTGAGTAAAGTTGCTTTCTGCATATCGAAAATTAAAGATTCTGGGACTTGAAGAGTTTTCACGCTGTCTGCTAAGTTTTTATGCACGAGTCCGCGCGAGTGGGCTGAGATGATAATTGGTAGTATGTACAATCCCTAAGTCAGAATATTAAGATATTTTTCCTGCATATGTTTTTTGCATGTTTTTGTTCAGAGGAACAGCAATATCAACTATATAACCTGTCGTTTGAGATTTATCAATTAGGAAAATGTCTGGCTTATTGTGGTATCTTGTTGCATTTGTTAAAATGGTTCGGTCATAATACAAAAGGTAGTTGGTGTCTTTTTGAACAGGTTCTGGGGTGTATCTGAAGTACGGTATTTTGCTTTGAGTGAAGTTGTACATCTGCGTCAGTTTAAGATGGATTACATTGTGTCGCTTCAGGTACATAAAGTTTGCCAGTGTGGTGCATCCAGCTAGCACGAGGTCTTATGTCTCACTATTGCATCTTTGACATCTATCTGCAGCGGCATTTGGATCTCGCATTACATATTTAATGTAATTTCTAGTTGGAATCACACCATCTTGTATGGCGAAAATGCAAATCTGCAAATATCGACCTGTTGATAAGCCATAAGTGCGAAAACTTTTAGGTCGACATGTGGGCTCAGCAAGTCTTTTCGATATACGCCGTGAACAGCCATTTCAGACCATCCTTCAATCTTTTCATCTATTGTGGTTGCGTTCCTGATTTCGTAGGATTGATTCATCCAAAGTGGGGTGTAATTATCATCCGCAGCAATTGCAGCCTTGTGCAGATCGGATTGGGAGCACTTACATATGTTGAACGTATGCTCTTATGTTTAAAATAATTTTGTCATACAGTGCACCAACATCAATCTGTCCCCTGCCGCCTGCTTTTCTAGGTAATATCATTCGAACGACAGAGCTATTTGGATGGCGTGACTTGTATTTCGTCATAATTGTGCATACGTATTATTCGTTGTAGATTTTCTATTTCAGTAGATGACCGTTTTACAATTCCGAAGCTATACGATACCACCGGGACGACAAAGGAATTAATAGCGTTAAGTTGGGTTTTACAGACAGCGTGAAGGCGCCTTTTAAATTCTGCTATCAGATTTTTCCTCATTTGCATCGTATTTATGCTGCTGCTTTGCATAACTCCAAGGTGTTTGTATACCTTTCCCGGCTCCATTTCTGTTATGTTGAGGCCGCCACTTTCCGCAGTTAGGTTAGGTTGTAATGGTTGCCCAAAGAGTGGGCCCATTGCCAGAAGGAAAAATAGGTGAAGGAAAAAACGATAGGACGAAAAGAAGAGTGGTGTGGAGGGTTGAGTATTTGTGGACGATGATGAAATTCATCAGATTTTTGATATCAAGACCTGCTATATCAGCAGGCGCAGAAAAGAAGAGAGAACCAAGATGTTTAAATCTTAGTCCCGCGAGTGCGGGGTACCTAAGAAGCAGGTGCTGAGATGATTCCACCTCATCCTCCATACAGTTGCCGCAAAAAGAACTCTAAGTAATTCCAAGTCTCACGGCATCTATACCCCGCGGATAATGCCCCTTGAGAATGCCCAAAAAATTTGAGAGCTGAGATATTGTCATCCTCAGAATATCCCTCCAACGCCTCCGATCCGAACGTGGCCAAAAGGACCTCGCGACCTTACATGTTCGTGTATTGGCCCAGCGCTCGCTGAGTTGGTACAAAGCCCATCTTTCCAAAAGTAGAGCGCAGGTCCTCTCCTTTCGCGGGCACACTACCTCACAGGTCCCTTGTCTGGCCAGCTCGTCGACTTCGCAGTTTCCAGCAATGTCACTATGACCAGGTACCCAGATTAACTTATGTCGAAGAATTCTGACGCAATGGAAAGTGAGACCAGAAGTGAGACTATTCCCTGACCAGTTTCGAGTGCACCATAATAGAGCCTGGGGCCCTAATTGCCGCTTGGCTATCGGAGTAAATATTTACCTTCCTAACCGTTATTACACAAGTAAGTAGCCATTCAGCTGCTTCTTCGATTGTGGCCACCTCTGCTTGGAACACACTGCAGTGATCCGGTAACCTGAATTTGAGTTTAATGGGGAGCTCTTTGCAGAATATTCCTCCTCCAACCTACCGTCTAACTTCGAAGCATCCGTGAACAGGTTAACCAGACCCTGTCGCCAGGTGCTGCCCCCGGTCCACTCCTCCCTTGTTGGAATATGGGTGGAGAAAGTTCCGCTTGGACTAAGCGAGGATACACACTGGGGGGAGGAGGTATGAGTTTGAGCCTATACTGGCCAAACCCCTCAGTCTGATTGCGGTACGTGCAGCAGCAATCCTGCCTGCGATGTCTATAGGAACCACATTTAACATTATATTAAGCGCCAAAGTAAGAGGAGTTTGAAGCGCCCCACTGATTCCAATGAGTGCAGACCTTTGAACTCTCTCTAGCTTTTTAACAGATGTCATCCTCCCCAGTGAGTTCCACCAGACAACGGCTCCATAGAACGATATTGGCTTTATTATGGTCGATAAGGGGGACATCAAATTGGGGGACATCAGAATTTGTTTTAGAGGTATGGTTCTTTCGGCAAAGTTTCTTACTTTGATCCCTAGAATATGATTTTCACAGAGCAATGGGCGATTTTTTTGCCTCCCCACAAATCGACTCGGCCTAATGTACAACCAACATAATGTCATCGTGATTATGTTGCCTTTTGTTATCTATTCTGCATATAAATGCATAAACACTACTCAACATTTGGCATGTGTATGTATGTGACATATGACTGCATTTCGCCAAGTTTAATTGGTTTGATTTTAAATAAATGGGCGACTATATTACATTTGCATATAGCAAAACAAATGTATTCGTAATAAGCTTTGATACTTAAAAACTAATCTTCCTTATAGCGTTTTTTATTCCTAATATGGCATTTATTGCAATAAATATATTCGTTAAGACCTTGAAATTGTTTTTCTGATATGAAGAAGTATGAATTGACAGATACATGAAAACTATTGAAATCATAACTTGTGTACAAAAAGCAACCAAAAAATATAGCCTAAGTCATCAAAATTGCCAAATACGTTCGCACATCCATTTCCTTTTACCTCCACCTGGCAATTCTAATTCATCAAATAATGCGATAGGGGTCTCGAAATTCAAAGAAAAATAAATAAACAGAAAAAATATTTTACAAAGCACTTCACTTTTGTTTTTCTAATAGTAGCTATAGTTTGCCGTTTGGTTCCACAATACAGTAATCCATGTGAAATTACCTATCTGCTCATCCAACAATGCCGCTATTGAAAAAAGTTCAAATGTGGCACAGTTAAATCGGCTGCTTTGTCGAAATTAGAATTAATTTTCCTCCAATGTATGCATACGAGTATTTCAAATGCACACACTTGTATGAAGTTGAATGAATAGTATCCCAGCAGTCAAACTTACTTGTTTTCAGCTATTTTGCTACCACTTCATTTTGCAACTGAAGTACTTCGTATTATATCCTTTTTCAATATCTGTACTCGATTCCCTACGAAATGACAATTTTCAGCCCCTGCAGCTAATGGACTATCGAACTCATACAACACTCTTATATTGGTTAATGAATTGCTCAGTCTCTGCATCGTTCTTATACCAATTATTGAACTTCTCCAA
>JAYXIM010019037.1:0-18529 GCA_037575425.1 Anastrepha fraterculus
GGCGGCCGCCGTAGCCGAATGGGTTGGTGCGCGACTACCATTCGGAATTCACAGAGAGAACTTTGGTTCGAATCTCGGTGAAACTCCAAAATTAAGAAAAACATTTTTCTAATAGCGGTCGCCCCTCGGCAGTCAATGGCAATCCTCCGAGTGTATTTCTGCCATGAAAAAGTTCCTCATAAAAATATCTGCCGTTGCGAGTCGGCTTGAAACTGTAGGTCCCTCCATTTGTGGAGAAACATCATGACGCACACCACATATACACACCCAAAAGGGTGTACGCGCCAATTATATATATATATATAGAGTTGAGGAGAAGATCCGTCGATTCAGGATTCTAGTGCATCCCTTCTTCGTGAACCAAAACAGTTAAAGCAAAGTCTCCCTGGAAGTTCTAATTAGATTCGCCAAATCATTAGTGTGGCGTCAGGGCAAGTGGGTATGGGGATGAGAATATCTTTTATGTTTACCAAAATCGGATATTAGAACTACATATAATGAGTTGCCTTTATGCCAAAATATGTGTAGTAGTAGGAGCAGCTTAATAAAAATTATTCTCCACAGGTATTAGAGAAATTGTCACAATCTGACAACTGACACTTTTGCGCAGTTTAGCTGCTTAATGAAGGTGATGTATTCCCATGTTTATGGTGACATAAAATCTATCAACGCTAAAGCAATAAAAATGCATCACAACTATAAATTGAATCGATTTGCATTTGAATTATTTAAAAGTTGTTGCGAGGGCTCAGACTGCCCGTTGCCAGTCCATTCAAACTGTGGGACATGTACAGCAAATTTTGCCTCAACATATTCTCTTGATTTTCGCTCGGCGCGAGCAATGCATCAAATTATTAGCTAAAAGTTGAGTGTTTATTGATGAGAAGAAAAATGTAAAAATTCCAAAATCGAAAGATTAATGTAGCGGGTGCATTTATTCCACATGCGCAGTAGTGGCTAATTAAAAAGATCGGCTGGGATATTTAGAAAGTTTTTGCAGCTTTGCGTACAGTTGCTTACTAAAAAGCTGTTCTGTTTTATATTTATGATTACCTTTACGCGTAAAAAGTTTGATGAGTCGATTTTTGGAGATACGTTATTGTCAATAATCTATAGCAGAATTTAACCAGGATCAAGTTTGTAGAAAAATGTAATCTCCATTAGGTTTTTTTTAAAGAAAAGTAAAAAATACCATTTAAATAGGATGTTTGAGACCTCAAGTGCTCTATGAAAACCTTTTCGGAAAATTTCAGTGGTGATTACTGAAGATATAAAAGCCACCAATACAAGTATTTACGCTTAATTACCGCAATTACCCGCATACCTCGAACTCTTGAATTAACCCAGTAAGAAAAAGGCGCTTTATAACATAGCGGTCATCGTATGTTCGAAAATCTTTTATGTGGAAGAAAGTGCTCAACATTGTAAACAAACAAAAAAAAAAATTACTTCACGTTTACACTTTTTTGAACTAAATTTGAATGGACTATAAATCTGCATACCTCGAAGTGTTATAAAGACTCTGATTAAATGTTGAACATTTCTGTAATTCGTTAATTTTTAAAAAGTTTGGAGGTTTGATCTATAAGGTTTTTGTTATAAATTTTTATAAAAGAATAACGAACAAAATGTAGCGTGAAAAAAATTGGAAATATTGTAAACATAAAGCGGCTTAATTATACGAGGGGCGCCTTTTATATTCCGGGATTTGGCAACCCTGGTGTTGCAATCTGGCAACTGACAGCTGTGTCGCAAAGTTTGATATTTTTTGGCTTTTACGTACTCAGAACGTTTTGAAATACCAGAGCTATTTGTGTTGTTTACAGTAACTTAAAAGATTCATCTCGGTCCAAAAATGGAATTAAATCGTGAACATTTTCATGCGATTATTTTTTACAACTTTCGACATGGATTAACTCAGCAACATTGCATGGATGAACTTAATTCATTTTTTTGGCGATGAAGCTCCATCAAGAACCAGTGCTTATCGATGGTATGGTGAATTCAATCGTGGTCGTAGTTCACTCCAAAACGAATTTCGTGAAGGTCGTCCAAAATCAGTTGTTGTTCCGAAAACCATTGATGTCATGTGATCTATCGTTAGATTGAGACAGTTTTAGGCATTACTGGGACCAGCATACATTCAATGTTGCATAAACATTTGACTGTCAAAAAAATTTGTTCGCGTTGGATCCCACACAATTTGTCAATCGCTCAAAAAAAGGCTCGTGTCGATTGGTCGAAGGAAATGCTCAAAAAATACGATCGCGGGGCTTCGAAACACGTCTATGACATCGTGACAGGTGATGAATTATGAATTTACGCGTATGAGCCCGAAAGTAAACAGCAGTTGACTGTATGGCTGTTTCAAGATGAGCCAAATCCATCAAAAGTTGTTCGCGCATGAAGCACTTCCAAGCAAATGGTCGCCTGTTTTTTCGGAAAAACTGGACATGTCGCAACCGTACCACTAGAACAACGCAGAACAGTAAATTCTGAGTGGTACACAACCATTTGTTTGCCAGTTGTCTTCCAAGAAATTAGGAAAACCAATCGCCAAAGACGGATCACTCTTCACCAGGACAATGCGAGCTCTCACACATCGGCTCAAACAACTGCATTTTTGAGCACCCAAAACATTGAATTAATGGGTCATCCGCCGTATAGTCCTGACTTGGCACCGAATGACTTCTTTTTATTCCCATACGTAAAAAACAAACTGAGAGGTCAACGTTTTTCGACACCTGAAGAAGCGGTTGCGGCATTCAGAATGCATGTTTTGGAGGTACCTCATTCAGAGTGGCAAAAGTGCTTCGACAATTGGTTCAAACGCATGCAAAAATGTATAGATCTTCATGGAGAATATTTTGAAAAACAATTAAGTAATTTTCGATGATTAAAATTTGTTTTTGTTCTCTAATCCCGACACATAAAATGCACCCTCGTATGAGCACAAGTGCATATACCGAACCAGTTTCCGAAACAGTTTTTTTTTTAATAATTATATTGTGGAAATGAAAAAAGTATCTCAAAAAATATTTCCTAACAACATTTTTAAAGTTTACAGTCTTGATACATATTTCATACATAAATCCGATCATCGCACTTTCTGGCTGACCACCACTGTAGCCATGGTAGCAAATTGAATTTTAAAGATGAGTACAAGGTTCAAGGATAATCGCTACACAAATACACGAACAAATAACCTACAATGACCTACAAAGCAACAGCAGTGCTCAAAACAAAAATAAAAACAAAGTAATAATCCTAAAAATGCACGTGGCATTTCACCCACTCGCAACGTTGGGAAAAAGTATCCATGTTAAACATTTTTTATTTGTAAATTTTCTGCATTACTACATGGCCATGTCAGAGTATGGTGGACTTAAGCTCATATATTCACCTGACTAGCCTTTTTTGCATATCTATGTATCTAGTACGACAAGCATATGTATGTCCATACGTGCATGTACTTTACATGAAGATAAGTGAATATTTGGGCAATAAATTATTTCATTTACAGTAAGCTTTTGGCATTTCTACCGTCTACTATTTTTTTGTTAAGCGCAATTACTTGCATGAAAATGCACGCTTTTAATTTAATAAAATGCCAAATGAATAGCTTTTAGCAAACGAAGTTCCCAGAAATGAGTATTAAGTGGAAATAGAAATGAAAGTGAAAAATGTGTGCCCAAACACTTTGTGGCACTGTCGCTCCTTTTTTCCAGGCGCACTCCCACATAATTAATTCAGAGTAGTAGCTCCACACTTTTTTTGCTAGAATCAGAGTGGCGTAAATTTGATGCTTAAGTGTTGTTGCTTACAATAAAAACAACAACACGTAATTGTGATGCGTAGTAATAGCATTTTACACGCTTATCAAATCAGCAAATTGAAGTACGAATGGCAATATGTGAGGCAGTCAAGGCGTTGCTGGAACTAATGGAAGTGCAAATGAGACAGAAAGGAGAGAGAGAAGGAAGCAAGGAAGAAGAAAATAATGGTAGGAAGCATATTAGCTCACAGGATAGGCTGAATGTTTCAGCCAGAAGCGAGTGTTTATGACACTTTCAATGATGATTGCTATTTGAGGAGGTCGACATAATAATGTGTGGCAAAAAAATAATATAAGGCCTATTAGAGGGGTCACCATAAAGTTTACACGCTGTTAACGTGATGACAAATTAAGGGGAAAAGTACATGGGGCCAAGTAAAAAAGCTAAAAGCAAAATGAAAATTTGTACATATTATGTGTATGTAAGTAGGTAAGTGTATGTGTATGGGTATGTGTTAAATGCACAAAACGTGCAGAATTAGCGAAGTCAAGCTGGTCGGTTGACATCATTCAGCTCATTCTTCTTTTTGTGCCCTAAGTACACGCAGTGAATAGAAACATATAAATTCGCAAATAAATACGTGAGTACATATGTTTGTGTAGAACGAAAACTATACGTTTGGATACCTGTGTGATTCACTATGACAGTTGCTCGTTTATTTATCAACGCCTTTTCGCGACTACCACTTTGACGTGTTTATTTTACAAAAAACTTTAAAATTTAATAGTCGAAAATAACTTTTTTCTTTTATTGTTTGAATTATGTGCTCAGTGGCAATCGAAAGTGCAGCGCAATGGAAGTGCTTGGTCATGGCGTATGAGTAATACGAAATGCATTTCAATGCCAACGAGCGCGAAATTATCAAATCAAAGAAATTAAAATTAAAGAACGAATAAATAAATAAATAACATACAATTTATTAATAATAATTTGAAACTCAATGAAAAAATACAACAAAATGAAAAAAAATAAAAACAAAGTAGAATTAGAAAAATTAAGTTAACTAGAATAAAACCAAGTAGAAAATACAACAGATTGGTATTCAATCGAATGCTCCTTTGAAATCGACGAAAAGATGGTGTGTGTCGATTCTCGTTTCGCGGCTCTTTTCCAAGATTTGGCGTATTGAAAATATTTGGTCGATGGTAGACTTTCCAGGTCTAAAGCCACACTGATAAGGTCCAATCAGTTGTTTGACGGTGGGCTTCAGCCTTTCACACAATACGCTGGCACAGATTGCAGGATCGCCCTTCTTATGGATTGGGCAGAGCACACTTAAATTCCAATCGGCAGGCATGCTTTCATCCGACCATATTTTGCATAGGAGCTGATGCATGCATCTTACCAGCTCCTCGCCGCCATGTTTGAATAGCTCAGCCAGCAGTCCGTTGGCGCCCGCGGCTTTGTTGTTCTTTATCCGCGTTATCGCTATTCTCGCCTCGTCATGGTCGGGTAGCGGAACGTCAATTCGGTCGTCGTCGATTGGGGTATCGGGATCTTCACATTCTCTGTGACATGCGCAGCTATCACTGCTTAACAGGTTCGAGAAGTGTTCCCGCATAATTTAAGATCGCTCTGGATGTCAGTCACCAGTTCGCCGTTTTGTTCTTACAGGAAAACGGCCGGTCTTAAAACCTTCTGTAAGTCGCGGGGGCAGCGCTCATAGGAACGTTCCAAGCGCTCATAGAAGGAATCGTTGGTCGCATCGTCCTTCTCTTCCGTCGGGGCGTGGGCGCAAATTAGCGAGTTGTTAAAAAATCGCGCTGGATGCGGATTATTGCGAGACGCTCGTCCACCGGAGTGAACGACAGTACTTGACGACGAAGTCTCTCCCACAACAAATCCGACACCGAATTCGCGCTCGTTTACATGGCAGCTGTAATAGACGTCGCAAGGTCCTATAGTTTTCTTGCCTTGCCCCGTCCATCACATCTCTTGGCGGGTCCCAAACCCAGCGCACAAACAGCTATCCTGGAATGTTTCGCCTTCTCTCGTTAGTTCACTCGCGAACGGGTGTTCGGAAGCTACCCAGAGGATACGTGGGCTAATCCCGGACGTTGTGAGCTGCTTGAACCATATGCAAAAGAATCGTCCTGGCCACTCCCAAGTGAATAGCGATCAGTAACTTTCCCCACTTGCGTGGACTTCTACACATGGAACCATCCTCTGTCAACAAATCTACTTGAACCAAATAAAATGATTATTATCGTCAGCATCAAAAAAATTGTGTTTTTCTTTGATTTAAAAAAAAACACATGGATCCGTGGAATACGGGCAACCCTGTAGATTACAGATAACATCAAAAATCAGGAAAGGTAAGAAATTATTACTTTTTAAAAAATATACTTTATTTTAGCTGTTTTTTTTTCAGTTATATGCCAAAAGCAAATCAAAAACACAATAAACAACTGATTTCCCTCTTGTGTATTTGACTTTGAATTTTTCGTTTTACATTTGGCAGCAGCCAAAAGAACATTTTGCTGATCCGTCATAAACAGACAGTTTGCACGCTTTATGGGCGATAAAATAAATGTAACGGGACGTTAAATTTTGATGCACTAGAGAAATGCATGTACATGTATGTACATATACATATGTGTACAGTGATGTGAAAAATAATAAGCACAATCGAATGCAAGTTTAAAATTTGGAATTGTTGGGAATTTTTTGCCTGTTTAGAAACTTTAACATTGTATTTGCATTTTTAAAACATTGTATTTGCATTTTTATTGTTTGATTTGGGGAAAAAGTTAAAAAATACAAACTTGACTACACACTTCACATATAACGAGTTTTACCAAACATTTTGCATAACTAGTAGTATCGAGGTTCTGGTATTCAATAAATATAACGAGACTGTAATATAGCGACGAGTTTCTTCAACTTCTTCAACTTCGTTTCACTGTAGTTAAATCGTAGCTCTGAAAGATCCCACTGTGATAATCTCACACAACCGAACCAGACCTGAATCGAATAATGACCCCATAAGAAATATGCAAAGGGCAAACTTAAAAGTGAGCAACTTAAAAAAACAATACTTGTTCTTATTAATTTTCACATAACTGTATATTGTAAATATATATAGCATGTTCTAAACACTAGTAAATCACTGGTATGTAAATCTAAAGTGAGAAAAAATCAAAACCTATTTACATGAGTAGCGTAAAATACAACAGAATACAAAGTGAGTTGACTAGCCTATTTACATATTCACAGAAAGAGAGGAAGGGAGGGCGACAATTTTCAGCTGTTGCATGAAACGGCCTTTGCCAAGCGCAAATATGTTGTCGACTGCGGCTTTAGAACAGAAAAGATTTTAAAATTTGAAATTTTCTTACAAGCGCACAGACATATTTAGTACATACATACTTTTAAAATACCTATTCATATAGCTTCCATAGCAAGATTGGAGAATTAAAAGTTTATTTGAATTTCGAAAACATATTTTCTTGATATGTTCTTCATAAATATTTATATTTGTAAATTATTATTTATGCAATGCAAGTGTGAGATACCCATGCCACATGCAATCAACGGTGGCAACATCTGCCGCAACCCGCTTTTAATAATAAATAATAAAAATTGAAGAGAGAATAACAGATACTTTTGCCCATTTTTGGCAACAGCGCTGGTTCTTCACAACCACGCGCTAGAAAGCTATGTACATAGAAGTCAAGTCAAATGGGCTGCCGGCATGCGGTCAATCAAGTGGGCGCACGTATTTATATCTATAGATACTTAACTTCCACGGAGGAAAGAGTTTTAGAAAAAGGTTTTCAAAACAAACGACGAGTCGAAATCAAAACACAGTTTTTTTAATTTTTCTGTGACTATTGGATTTAATGTGTTTTCATTAAAACAAAAAATGTTTTCTTTGTCTTATTATTCATTTATTTTTCTGAGAACACAATTTTTTCTTTTTTATTTGTTCTGCGCCTGAATATGTATACAGGGTTTGATTGAAAAGTAATGAGCCTTCCCGCGCGGAGCGTCTGCCAAGCGATCAACCGAATCGGCTGGTGGGGGAAAATGATCGTTGGACCTTCCCCTTCCGGTGCTTCCCCACCCTCCCTACAGCCCAGACCTGTCCCCTCCGGACTTCTTCTTGTTCCCGCGCCTGAAAAGAAAGCTGCAGCGGAGGCGTTTCGACTCCATCGAGACGATCCAAAAAACTGTGACAGGCGAACTGAACGCGATTCCGGCGAATGAGTTTAAAAAATGTTTCCTGCAGTGGAAGAACCGCTACCAGCGGTGTATTGACGCTAAAGACTCCTATTTTGAAGAATATTAGTTGTATAAGCCAAAAGCTTTAATAATAAACTGCTTAAAAAAATAAGGCTCATTACTTTTCAATCAAACCTTGTATACATATGTTTTCTTTTAAGTTTTTTCCTGTTTTATAAAAAAATGCATTGTAAGGAAACCATTGAAATATTAACTTATTTCGTGAATTTATATTTATGAGAGCACTTTTTACGAAGATTTGGTGTTTTATATCTTTTTATCCCCAATCTTTTCAAAACCATGACACAATGGCCATTTGTGAACTCCAGAATCGTACTCAGCGCACGAATAAAATATGGGAAACTAGGCTAATATCAACAGAAAAAAACATGTGCATGAAGCTGCAAATTGAATCCATTAAACTTTTTTTGTGTCCCGTCCAGGACGATTTAAGTGTTGAAACATAACAGCGAAGTTGTCACGGGTGAGAAGTGCCGAGGCTCGCGAAAATGTATTAAAAAATTGTGTTGACTCCAGGGCTTACTGTAAAGCCAGCCGCAGAAGTCATTAGAATGACGTATTTTATTTATTGCCGAATCGAGTCCCAAGCACCAGATACACTACGCTGTAAAAATGTCTGGTTGCTTGTACAAATTCATTTGTTGCGTTGATTATTTATTTTTCTATAATTAGTCTATAATATCGAAAACTATCGCTAGTTGATCAATAGTACACCAATAATAGTTAGATAGTTTCAGATCATTACGTCGAAAACTAAGATTTAAGCAGATATTGGAATTGTTTACAAGAATACTAAACTTTCTTCCTTTTAAAAATGCCTTACAATTCTTTGCGAAATAATTAAATAAGACCCCCTATAATTGAAAACAATCACTTTATACAAATATCTTAACTAGAACTCAGCACGTGAATAGTTGATGGCGCCACTGTGCCTTCGTGTTCGCTAGATATCTATTATATCTAGGTAAGTATCTACAAGTACGAGTACATACCTACATATTTAAAACTGTATTTGTTTGTGAATACATTGCATGACGACCTTTGTGATGATGATTTCATTTCGTGAGAATGCCACGCATTTAATTTATGAGAAAAATTCATAGTCGATGTTGTAATAATTTTCATACTTCACAAGCATATGTACATAGGGCGCGGTGGCATGGAAGGTTAGGGCTTTTATATTTTCCAATAAAACCAGATGAACCAGTTGAAGCGGCTATCTTGGGGATTACAAGCCCGTACTATCTAAACTATAGATTATGAAAACGATAATTTACAAGAAGAATATTGCCAATTTTTTAAAATAAGATTAATTTGGTTTTTAAACTTATAGTGGAGTAATTACCATGCAAAATCCAACTTAAAAATACTTAAATATTGGCTGTTCTAAGATAAATACTTAAAAATACTCATTTATGGAGAATTTAGAAATAAATATATCATATTCCCAGATAAACCACTGCAGAAACATATAAACGCTTAAAGAGAGTACCTAATGTTTTCGCGTTAACTTTAATTTATTGCAACTTCAAATTGTTGCTCGTGGCTTCACCTGGAAAGGGTTTCTCATTGAGCATGAACATCGGATATAATAAATTTGTTTTTTAGTTTTTATGTCAAGACAAATAATGAAGAACACATACACTGTTTATTGTTGGTTTAGTTTGTTTAAGCACTCTATACAGATATCAAATCTTCAAATATAAGTATAGTGCCGCCTCTCCTAACGGACACCTCTCTAAGCGGACACTTTTGTTAGTAGCGGTTTTGACGATGGCGATAGGTCTGCAGAGAATGAGCTTCCACTTTCAGCAGTTGCTCAGTTTTCCAACGTTACTAATCTAGTTTAGAAACAAGTCCCAGTTGAATGTATCAATCCTGATTGAACTAGAAAATGAGACTGATGACAAGTTGACTTCTATAAGAGGCTTTTTTAGCTATAAGAAAACAAAAAGTTTTTCCTTCATACCACAGTGACTTCAAAGACGTTGAGTTGTTTACTGATCTTCGAATACACTTCCAAGATATTGAAATTAGAGAAAAAATTCACTATACTCAAGCTTCTGACTTCTTTTTTAATACATAATTTTTGAATACATTGGCAATAAAATTGATTAAAAATCTGTCATTTATTCAATTATTGCTAATTTTTCACTCTTTTCTCATAAGCGAACATCCCCCATAATTTGACAAATATGTCAGTTCTTTTGGTGTCCGCGTAAGTGGGAGTACTCTGTATAATGCTACAATGCCTCGATAAATGTTTGGAGGTTTTGGATTAAAGCTTTGTCGGGCAGACTGACAACAAATAATTATGACAACAGTTAAAACAAGACTCTCAATGTGCACTCATTGCACTACTTGTACGTTTCCTTCCTAAATTTCTTCGTTATATCCATGGAGCATTTTTATACAAACAATTTCGTAACAAGGGACTCACCAAAAATTCTGTTACATTAAGTTTTTGGTTTGATCAAGGCTATCAAAACATCCTTTACAATTGAGATGGAAATCGGCAAAAAATAAATATTTTTGGAAGCCTAGGGTTACAAACAACCACCACGCGCTTTGATAAATCGGACCAATGATACGATTTTTATAAATATCTTAATAACGATAGCTCAATTTCCTAAAAACCTATTTCTTCTTTTCTTATTTTATTTTAATGAATATAATCGACTGTGAACTAAATCGAACTACATATTTACACAATTTCCCAAAAATATCTTCAGCCGATGTATTTTTCTTACAAACTTTCCGTTTAAGGTAAATATAGTACAACACATTTCGAATAAGAATCAAATTGGACCATTTAAATGATGCCTAGCGGATAAGTAATAGAAAACTTTTATTTCTTGGTATATCAGATACATATTTTATTTATTTATTGAAGTAAAAATTAGTAAAAAAAAAAACCAAATTGCCGTATAGACTAACACAGGTATTTTAAGAATTCTTAACCCGTACGAAAAAATCTAACAACACATAAAAAAAAATTTAAATTATTGCCGCATACATTTCTGTTAGGTGTTTGGCCGAGCTCCTCTTCCTATTTGTGGTGTGCGTCTTGATGTTCTTCCACAAATGGAGGGACCTACAACTCTAAGCCGACTCCTAACGCCAAATGGTTTTTATGAGGAGTTTTTCCATTTCAGAAATACAATCGGAGGTTTGCCTTTGATTGCCGAGGGGCGGTCGCTATTAGAAACCACTTTTTCTCTCGTGTTGCTATTTCATACACGGAGATTCGAACCTACAAAACATACTAAATCAAATTATTTATAGGTATAATTAAGAAGTTTATTGAAAGAGTCTTTAGACGAAGCACAATCAACCCCAAAAATCAAGTATTGAATTCGATCAGAGTTCTCATGACGGCCGAATTTCTCGCATATGCAATTTTTATGAAGCCAATTTGGAAAAAATCTCTCGAAGCTCTCCAGATGGGGTATTAAGATAAATTTGTTCCAGAAGCGAGCGGCAATCCACAACACTTTTAATAATTTCAAACACTAAAGATAAAGACAAAAAAATCGCCGAGACTGCAGAGATATCAAATTGATAAGGAGGCATCTGGAATAGTATGAGGGTATGGTCATGAAAACGAAAGCAAAGCCTATGATGACTCAATCCGACACAGATAAAGTCTCCAAGTGAAAGATAAATATTCCACCGTAGAACGAACAAATTATGCTAAGAATATAAGAATATATAAAGAATTTACAACTGTACTGCTGCATCTTAAAAACGCTAATACGAGTATAGCATAATATGTTTTAAATATAAACCAAATCGGACCAGAAATACGATTTTTCGCAATATCTCAACCACAGCGCCGCCCTTTAGACCTGGTATTTCTTTCAATAACTTATATAATATTGTTAGGTAGATAAGACATACTCTCACGTTCGAAAGGATTCCTGCATAATTTTGGCACCGGATCTTCGAACAGATAGATCATAATTGAACACTTTTTGTCAATCGTGGGAAATACAGTACCCGCCAGTAACGGCGGCCACATGCCCGAAATCATCTGTTAAATAGCTTGAGCCAATTTCATGGACATTAAAAACTTTTTTGTGTTTTATTTCCATTACACACATACACACAACTGCACGAGCATACAGCTTTCACGTGGCACACATTTTGCCCCACCTCTTGACCGCTTCTTTTTTACTTTTTTGTTTGAAACAAATTCGGTTTCTAATTTCAGCATTCAACCGGGTTATCAAAGAGCTCGCACACAAACCTACAAATTATTCTACACATTTTTTTGAATGACTTAAATGGACTAAGCCAAGCAGACCACTAGTCAGCCAGCAAACCAGTCTAATCAACCAAAAAGACACACAAGTAAATGTTACCGCAAAATGCGTAGTTCATCGAAAGAGATGGAACAATCTTATATTTTTCTCATTAATGAATAGAAGTGAAGGTATATACCAGCTGTATGTAGAAGCTGTTTGCTTTGGATTAATTCTTTGCTTACATACATACATTGAGTTTTTCACATACATACGTACATATGTAGATATTCATTTACATATGCCGGTAAACCAGTAATTTACTCAGCGAAGGCGAAGTAAAAAAATATTCATTATTTTTTCAGTAGTTGGTGTTGGTCATCGTTAACAAACGTCGCATAGGAGCGATCTCGGCTTGCGTTTGATGGCGTTTTTGTATGAAAAAATTTCTGAAAAAATGTATTCGTAATGTTTGAGCGCGCATCAAATATAGGGAGTTTTATCGCGATGGACTCAAAAACGCTAGCCAAGTGGCTGAAAATGCGAATAAAGTTCACGATCCTGGTACTGTAACAACCAATCACTTATGTGCAATTTTGGTTTCGCCAGACAGATTCTGGTAATTTTGATAACAACGATGCACCATTATCCTGAAGGCCAAAAAGTTTCGAAGAAATAATGGAAATCATCGGGTTCGGCTATCAAGTCAGCACATTTATGATTGCCCACAGTCTAAAATTTGCAAAAAAAAGTTTGGAACTATTTTATACGTAAAAGAAGTTCGACGTATCGCTGCCACACAATGTAACAAACAAAAAACCTCATGGACCGAATGCTCGTCTGCGAATCGCAATAAATTCTACCCATTTCTGAAGTCGATGCTGATTGATGATGAAAACTGGGTCACCTCACTGTAATGTTAAACGGATGGTCATGGTCGAACCGCGATGAAATGATGCAATCATTGGTCAAGTCAGGACTGATGGCCAAGAAGGCATTGCAGTTTGGTTCGATTGACTGTAAATCATTTATTAGGTGCTACTACTTTACGGCCAAAATCTTAATTCGAATATGCGCTTCCTACAATTGGACCGTCTGAAGGAAGCAATCACCCCAGATACAGCTTTGTCCGGTTGTCCATCGGAACAACACCAGCCCACATACATCAAAACGCACAGGCACAAAATTGATATTTTTTTGTGATATGGGACTGGATGACGATGTATTTTTGTGTACTGAACTTGATTTCAGAGTTCAAAAGTTTTCATCCCATCATGGTTTTTAGAAAATCGGGGGCAAAAACAGTCATAAAAACATATTTTGGTTGTTTTTACTTCTACTAATCTCAAAAACCTGACGCGCTAGAGACCTATGCTCAAATTGAGAAATGAATTTTTCAAGAAAGTTTTCATTCTCAAAACAATGACGTGATACTTTGGACAGAAAAAATATGGTCGGCGCACAAAACCAGAAGCCAGAAGTTCAGCGAGGTTCTTATCCACTGAAACTATGAGCTTACCACCTGTCGCTCTCTATGGGGAATGATGTTGCTGTTGTAAAATTCGCCATAAAAAAAGATTATAAAACTCGATTACCTTGGTTTTTTCGTCAATAGAGACGTCGGTTTTGAGAGACATGATGGAGTTTCCTTTAAAATATCAACAGGTTATCATGATATGCATTTTTGACCTAAATCGGATCATTCTAGCTATAAATGAATCCTTCGGTGTCATGCGAAAATAGTGTAAATACATATCTATTAGGCCGGGTCGATTTGTGGGGAGGCAAAAAAATCGCCCATTGCTCTGTGAAAATCATATTCTAGGGATCAAAATAAGAAACTTTGCCGAAGAAACCATACCTCTAAAACGAATTCTGATGTCCCCCAATTTGGGTCGAACTTTTTAGTTTCTTTTCTATAACTCACTTAAATTAATTTTTTCACTTACATATGTTCTGACTAAATAAATTTCTTAAGAGAAAAAATAGATATTATTATAAATAAATAATAAATATTATTGTAAATAAATAAAAGTAAAGAAAAAACATAGCCATTTAGCTGATTTTTTCATGTAAAGGCCAAAAATGGCGATATTTTTAAATTACAATTTGGGTAACCTTACATACGTGGTTTTGTATTTCAAGCGACGATTTGTGGATTCATTTGAAACGGAATAACATTTTTTATAAAACTAGGCCAGTAGCAACAAATTTGACTACCTCTCGGACGTTGTTTAATTAATTGACTGGCATATTTTTAACCTAACTATGTTCATTTACATCTTCGTCTTATCTTTTTTATGCCCGATTTTCTACAATATTTTTCCTCTTTATATGTATAATTTTTTTTTTATTTTAATTTCTTAACACACTCTTGATTTTTCTTAATTTGATTCTCTATTCATTATATCCAAAATATATGTATGTATGTACATAATTCGTTGGGTATGTATACACTTTATGCACATATTTATTTTATTTTGTTATTTACACATGAATGCTATGCTTCTCTTCCATTATAAAACCATTTCATTGCGGCGCTATTTCATTCGCACTTTTTAATCGTCAGCCTCACAAATAACAATTCCAGAGTGTGAGTATGGATGTATAAAAGTAGAAGTGGATACATATGTACACATAGAAAACTAAAGCTAGTGAAATCACAAATTACGTCATATTTAACTCTAAAATTAACTCAAAAGTGTCGGTTTGTGTTTTAATTCTTTTTTGAGTGGCGGTGTTTGGCAATTTTTTCCGGAATTTTACTCCTTAATTTTATTTTAATGTGCTGGTGTAACTCATTGGCATTAAAATAACAAATAAGTGAACAATTCTAAAGCGGTTGATATCTGAAGAGGCAGCAGTAGTTGGGGCTCATAAAAAAGGTGGTAGATATTTCGGAAAGTATAAGCGCAAATTGCGAACGGTCCGTGGCACCACGCCCTAAGTAAGTGGGTACACGCATTGCAGCTAAGCACTAAAAAAAATCGAAATTAAAAAAATAAATAAATAGTCAAAATATTGCCAATATGTGCTGCCTTTGTCTTAATTTCAGGGGTGTATGCTCCAATTAAGAGCAATTTTAGAATATTCTACTCAAGACACGCAGCGCAGGGTTAAGCAAGAAAGTAAATTTACTTTAGTAGGTATTGAATTTCCGATTGAGTAGTGATAAAAAACGTTTGGTCGCGGTTTTGTTATGCTAACAAATATGTATATTCATACGACGGCTGCTACTTAAGTTTTGAGACTTAAATATGTATTAAATGGTATTACCAGCGTAAAATTTGACATTTTAAATCACAATCCTTCTCAGGACATTTTCGACATACATGTGAGTGCTATAGCGGGTCGTGCCAGGGCAATCTATCCAAGTAAGAAGGACTAAAATGAGGGGAAATTCTGTGCCTCTGTCTTTATCGACGGCTCCAAGATGGAATCGGGAGTCGCAGCAGGGGTTTTCTCTAAATCAGCTATTTTATCTATTTCAGAGAAGAAGAATGTTGAGCACTTTCTCTGCAAATGTCCGGTTTTGGCAGCTAGACGATTAAGGTCACTGGGTGCTCCTTTCTTCGACCGCCTGGGGCAGTGCGCCAACCTAAGCCCCATAAATCTTCTTCATTACATCAGCAGTTCTGGCTGGCTGTAGAAACCTGCCTGTTGGCGATCTCATAATGGTATCAAAACGGCGCTTTAGTGCTACTTGGTGAGTGCCAGAGTGATACTTCAGCCATTTCACCAACTACCTACCTGTACATTTCCTCCTTTTCTATGACTTTCGATGTGGATTAAACCACGACCGAGTTTCGGTGATGAAGAAGCATAACGCACCACCATAACACTTTTTTAGCTACTTCAAATATTATATTATAATTAAATTCGTAAATTATATAGAAAATATAATTCAACAAATGTTTGTGAAATTATCATTTTTCATGCAAACGTGTAGAATTATAATTTGTTTTTAAATTTAGTAATTGCTAACACTATTTATGTTTACCAAAAAGATTAACATTTTTTTAAATTAGCAACCTCTGCTAGTCTTTACTTTCATTACAACAAAATATATAAACTAAATAATTTTTTAGTGCGCTACGTGCTACCATCGGAATATATTAAAATTACTCCATATTTACTACCAACACACCTTCGGCCTTGCCTTGCACAACTTAATCCAATTGCACTGGAATTCGCAAAGTGTTGCGTTGCCACGCCCATACACAACGAGCTGCGGGAGTTAGTGCAACTAATATGCAAAAGGAAAATTAGACCGAACACCGTTGTCATTACGGAATTTTAACAAAAATATTTCGCATAAGAAGTCAATAGAAGCGGCGTACAGTTACAGCGTTACAGAAGTGCATCAAGATAACGGCTTTTATTATGCGACTACTACCCTAATCGGCCAACAACAGACAAGTGGCACTTGATACGCTGCACCCTTTTGGGGAGGAAAAAATCAGGTTATCGATGTGCTTAAATAAAAGAGGGGTTGCAGGACCAGAAGTTATATACCTATAAGCAGTCGTTATGCGGGAATAAATGCAAAAATAGTGGTACATTTATATAAATATACATACAGATACATTTGCGAGTGGATGCGTATGTATTGTGATTGAGCTAAAAGCTGAGGGCGCACCGTTGTATGTAGGTCATGATGGTCAAATCGCATCGATCCACAAATAAAGATAGTTCCAGCTATAAACATACGCACCTACATACATATGTATATAGGTATGTATTTGTAAAATCAGCCAGCCGTGCATATTGTACATAAAGCATTTCAGATTAATTTCCCTTGTGAAAATCTATGCCGCTGCATAATTTGCTGTCGAATTGTATTATTTATTTATCTCCGGTGGCTAAACGAGATTTTTGAGCAAAATAAGAAATTATGAATACATATACATATACATATGTGATGCACGTTAAAGTACTATACGTTAAATACAAGTGCGGATATAAAAATCTGGACAGTAAAAAGAAAAAAGTTCTGTTTTTTGCGTCATTAATTTTTTTCTTAAATGCGAAATTTCTGATAAATTGTATTGAGTTAAAAACCGGTATCCAGTAAGGTTTGCCATTTCGTCATACATCCTTTAAAACTTGCCGGACGTGTGGAAATTATTAAAAAAGTATTATCGAAATTTCGGCTCAGCCGTATATATGCACGTTGAGTGTCGTCGTGAGGTTTGACGTCATCATGACTTCAGAGTGCAGACAATTCCTTGCAGCGTGGAAATGTTTGAGCGTAAATGCAACCAGATAGATATTGGTGCAAAGTAAGATATCGACGAAAATTGAAAAATATCAATTTGGCTCTGAAGCTGGCATTGTCAGACAGTCAACTCTACTCATTCAGCGGCTGAATTTGGGCTTGCATCCGTATAAGATTGGGGTTACGCAAGCAATGAATCATAGTCGGCGACCTCACCGTGAGTTCGTTAATTGAGCGCCGGAAGTATTGGCCATAGATCCGGGTTTTTGAACAAAGAATCATCATCTCGGACGAGGCTCAGTTTTGGCTCGGCGGTTATGCCAAATTGCCACAATCCTCAAGTGTTCGACCAAGCTTCAACCAATGCATCGACAAAGCTTGACTGTGTAGCGCGGATTTTGGGCAACGCATCTAAACGATAATGGCCTTCGTTATACGCTCTGTAGCCGAATCACGACAAACATCGATGTGTTTGGGCTGTGGTTGCTACAAGGCAAGCGCAACGCTCAAAGTTGTGAAGGAGAAATGTGACGACTCGTTTATCTTACTGCGAGTGTTCATCATTCGAGCATTCACCATAAAACATTTTTGGTATTTACATAACTTTGTCTATAATATTTACATTGTAACTTTAAAACTGTTTCACATTGTAAATTAGGCGTTTTCTTTCCTTTATCTTTAGTGACAATTTACTGCCTACCTACGACATTAACTTCACCTGTGTTACACCAAACTTCTTTTGTGAACCGAACCCACATAGAAAAAGTTCTGGGGATCTTCTTTGTTATTAGCAATTTCAAAACGTGATAAAAGTTCTCCTTAAGATTAAGTTCAGCTCTATTGCCAGGTTGGTACCTTTTCCAAGTACTTAATGCTGACATGTGGGGGTGCTTATTATTGGTTTACTCGAAAGAGCAAACATTCTCCTCATTTTTAGAACTCGTATTCATTAATGTGGCTGCGTCGGCTATCTTCGCAGTAGCGAC
>JAYXIM010019040.1:0-18356 GCA_037575425.1 Anastrepha fraterculus
TTAGAATCTCTCTTGCCAACAGGTGAACTTTGGACTAAGTAAGTAATTGAGTAGGACTTTATTACTCTCTCTCTATCGAAGAACAAAACTAACACCCTACGAGGCTTCCATCATGCCCGTCCTAACGTATGGCTGGGTCATGTCGTCCGATTGGATACAAATGCGCCGGCAGAGGAAGAGATAAGGTGAAGCAGAACTTGGATCCACACGAATGAAATTTGAGTGCAATAAAGTGCAAGTTTGAAGTTGCTGAAAAATACCGTTAGGTTAGGTGAAATAATGCTGGCTGGTCTGTAAAAAGATCCCACTTAGGCCTACATTGTGTTGCCAGTGCCATGGATTTGGAGTCGAAGATTTTATTTGATGTAATTCTTAATGCACCTCGTTACGAGTTTTAACAGCCCTTCAGCCTTTTGTCAGCAATATCCTTGAAGGATGAAAAATATGTTGATCCTAGGCACTTTTTTGAGTGATACAAAGATCAGGGCCATGTCAAAGTACCCGTTGCATTCGATCCATTCCATGTGTAAAATTAAGTTTGCAGTTTTCGTATTACAACTCCTTAGCATAATTTTAGCAGTTTTCTACGAGGTTCAGTATTCCCATATCAACTGTGTTTCCAGAGCTGGTTCCGTTTTCAGAAATGAGAGTGATGGGTATATGTCTGACGTGCTCTATCTCGGTAAGGAAACACTTGCCCTAGTGAACTCATCTGCTCTCTCATTTCCTTCTATTCCTTTGTTTCTTGGAATCTCGTAAATATCGACCTGCCCATTTCCGCAGAATTCATCCATGTTGCACCTGCATTGTTGAACACAATCCGAGTTAGTCTAACAAGCAATTGCTTAAATACTAGTAGATGGGCTATCAATGAAAATGTTTGTCCGAGTATTAAGAGGAGTTAGTTCGAGGGCTAATTCAGCTGCTTTTGTTGCTGCATAGATTTTAGCTTGAATTATACTATACAACAGTAATTTGGGAGTCTGAACGACTTTCGGAGATCGAATTGCGGACAAAAGACAGCCGCTCCTACTCCTACTCCATTTGGGTCCCTTCCGTAAAGAAATTGTGTAAATGGTATGTGGATTCCATTTGATCTCTGTTACAGTTTGCTATCCACAATAATACTTATGTACTTAGTCCTCGGAGCATCGAAGGTGACCAGTTTGGAATCTCTTACTTCCTTCCGGATTCTTTGGAAGTTGCACTATAAATCAATGTTGTCTAGTACTTTCTGCACTTAACCGACAATCCTAAAAGATTTCTCTGACAATGCCATACGTATATTTAACATAAGCCTGGGCGTCGTTGAAGTTTTTTAGTTGCATTAAGACACAGATATAAGCCGCCTCGTAAGAACCTACTTTGAACATCTACTTGGCTAATCGAGTTATCATAAATTAGCTCGCACACAAAACACACTAAAAACTACTCAAAATCCATCGCTCAACTCAATGCTACCCAATTGCAATAAAAACTTCAGTAACCAACCATAACTCTTGCTCATCAAATTTAATCAAATTGAATATTTTCCCATATTGCATTTGTCGATATGTCCGTCCGGCTGTTACTCTATCCTGCTGTTTTATCTTTTTGCCTGCAGGTTGTAAATGTTTTACTGGCAATCAGACTGTTCTCGAGCGACGTTGCTGTTTCGGGTGGCGAAGAGGGAGGACAGCTGCCGCCTGGCATTTGTTGCTCGCTTTGCCCTCGAGGCAAATCAGGTACAAGCTGTGCGCAATGTTCACTGTTCTGTTCTGCTTTGCAGCAGATGAATGGAGGCGGAGAGAGAGAGAGAGAGAGAAAGAGAGAGGAAGACGTGCCAGCTGCATAAGAAGCAACAGACAGCACTTTGAAATCCATAATCCCATCTTCCGACACTGACGAACGTCCGTAGTTCTGGCTCTTGCCGTTGATGCTGCTTTAGCTGACGGCTGTTGGCAACTTGTGAACTTGAAAAAGGAGTTGTTGTCGTTTGCTATGGATCATGTTGTTGTTGTTGCTGTTTGACTATTTCCAAATGTAAACATACATACACACACCAATACGTGTAATGAGTGAGCATGTAGTGATGATAGTGAGCTAAGCATTGAAGCTGTGAGTGGCGGCTGATGTTGATGAATTATGCCTCACGGCTAGATGTACAACGCATGCAGCTGCTGACGCTGCTGCTACAGCTATGATGACGACGATACTGATGGTGATGAAGCTGATGCTGATGCTGCCATCGCCGCTATTGCTGCTCATAGACAGACATAACCAAAACTTAAGCTAACGAAATTCAACAAATGGAGAAATGGGAAAAGCAAAAGCTGTGCTGTGGGCAGACAGTTTGGAGTTCAGTAGCACAGCTGGAGCAGGCAAACCAAGAAGCAGCGTGGCAACTTCCCAAAAACAGTACAACGCTTTAGAGAGAATGAAGTTTTTAGCTGTCAAAAATAGCTGGCGTTAGCCGTTGGCTGGAAATTTTAATCCAATGTAAGATACTAAGACAGACTGTTTGGTCGATCCCTGAAGATGAGGTTGCTTGGAGGCTTAGCAGACGTAGGCGAGCTGTGTACACTGTACAAGTGGGAATATATTTTTACAAATTGTTATTACTGTTAGAAGAGTATTTTAGTAATTATAAAGCAATTAGTGAGGACCGACTAAGTTTGCTTGGGAAAGTGCAATGCATAATTCGACCCTTTGCTAATAGGTTTTTATTTCAGAAAGCTGCATTCAAAAAGCATTAATACTAGATTAGAAAGTTTTTGAACGATTATGGGGCGAACTTTCTAAACATATACAGCTGTGTTCACAATAATGGGAGCGCGCCGAGCCTCCAAAGTTTAACTTTTTTTGTATTTAACATTTTTTCCATGCTTTTCTAAAAGAATAGTACATTCTGCTACAAAAAACATAAAACTCCAAAAAATATAAAACTCAATTCAAAATTTCGTATAAAATTCACAATTAGCATCTTAAGAAAGCTTCAAGGTAAGTAGTTTTATAGCGCATTCCGTTTTAGTGTCATGAAGTATAAGTTTGAAGTCGTTCAAAATTCGCTTTAATTAAAAAATTTTTTTTTTTTTTGCATACGGTATTGACAACTTTATTCCATATAAATGACATTTTATGTGAAAGTAAGTGCTCAGCCCTCGGCAAAAAAAATTGCTAAGTCACAACGCCCAATTTTGAGTAATTTGCACTTTACACTTTATTATTACTAATATTGGATTGTCTATATGATTGACAATCACACGAGGAGCCCAGATTACGCCAGCTAATACGCAGTACATGGAGCTATCCAACTCCGCCAGGCTCTTAGAAAACCGCCCCCATAGCATTTCAAGAATGGTTCTAGACTGGAGTCCTCAGAGATGCAGAAGCCGCGGTCGGCCAAAAAACACCTCGTAAAGATCCATACTGCATGACTTGTCCTCCATAAACACAAGCTGGAACAATACAAAGATCTATCTATCATCTAACCGCGTGCGTTGGAGAAGTCTTGTAGAGGCTCATACTTCTCAAAGGAGCAATCAGGAAAAAAAATAAATGAATAAGATTGCAAAGTGGAGAATTTTGATTTATTTCTTTTTTGAGACTTAAAATTTTTGTACAAAGTTCGGGTGTTTGATTTACGAAGTGTGTTCAAAAAGTATCGCGAATTTTAAATTTTCGCAGGTTATGTATGCTCGAATTTCGATTTTTTTGTGGCGATATGTTGGTACTCATGTCTCTCACTCATGCCGACAGATTCAGCTATTTTGAATGTTCAGTTAGTTGTTGACAGCTGCTTTGCTTGCACGTGTTTCGGCTCGTCTTCGATTTTTACTTATTCAAAACGATGGATCAAAGAACCTGTGTGAAATTTTGTGTGGAAAACGAAATTAAGTGCGCGGATGCATTCCGAATGTTGACTGTGTCATACGGAGAAGCTACTTTGGACCAAAGCGACGTTTATCGGTGATACAAAATGTTGTCAGAAGGCCGAGAAGATGTGAACGACTAAAAGAGTGCCGGCGTGCCGGACGCCCGAGCACTTCAACAACAGTCGAAAAAATTGATGAAGTGATGGCCTTGGCCAATCGTCGAATCACCGTTAGAGCAGTTGCTAAGGACCTAGACACCTCGATTGGCTCCTGCCATTCAATTTTTTCAATGTTTTGGGCATGAGACGGGTCGCCGCAAAATTCGTACCAAAACTGCTCAATTTCGACCAAAAGCAGCATCGCATGAACATTGCTAATGAGATGTTGGACTCTTTCCGCGACGACCCAAATTTGCTCCAGAAGGTCATAACTGGTGACGAATCGTGGGTTTGTGGTTATGACGTGGAAACCAAAGCTCAATCATCTTAATGGAAGCTGCCTCAAGAACCAATACCGAAAAAAGCGTGCCAAGTTCGGTCGAATGTAGAAGTTTTGCTTACCGTTTTCTTCATTGCAGGGGCGTTGTGCATCACGAGTTGTTGCCGCAGGGTAAAACAGTCAATAAGGAATATTACCTGCAAGTTAGGCGCAATTTGCGCGAAGCAATCCGCAATCGACCAGAAACGCACGGATTTGTGGAAGAACAAAAATTGGCTTTTGCATCACGATAACGCCCGTTGCTTGTGCGCGACTTTTTGGCCAAAAACAACACACCAATGATGCCACAGCCACCGTATTCCCCAGATCTGGCCCCCTGTGACTTTTTCTTGTTCCCGAAACTGAAAAGGCCCATGAAAGGACGACGCTACGCTACGATTGACGAGATAAAGACGACATCGAAGGAGGGGCTGAAGGAGATAAAAAAAAAAAATGATTTTTTGAAGTGCTTCGAAGATTGGAAAAAACTTTGACACAAGTGCATAATATCTCATGGGGACTACTTTGAAGGGGACTAAATTGATATTAGTGAATAAATAAATAATTTTTGAAAACACACAAAATTCGCGATACTTTTTGAACGCACCGCGTACACCGCAAACGCTTAAAAAAATTTAGTACAAAATTATAATTTAGTTTGATCGAATTGACGATTAAGGAGACCCGGTGGCATAGAAATTGAAAAAAATAAATTTTTTGCTTTTTCGATATTTCGGAAATATAGAATCTTAAGAATATACTGTGAAATTTCCATGCAGAAATTCCCAATATTATAGCTTCTACAACCCATTAACTAAGTAGAGAGCGGTCCACGAGCTCCTCTATATCAAACTTTAAACTTTTTTCGGCCTGGTGTTGATTAAAAAACTGAAAAAAAAAACGATTTTAGAGTGTCAAATTCAAAACCGCGCCATTTTGTCACTGCAAATTTTGCAGGAGGGTCAATTTCAGCGCCTTTTTTTTCATTATTAAACATACTTTTTTTTATTTTTTTTAATATTTAAATTTTTTTTTAATTTTTGTATGTAAAAGTAGTTAAATAAAAAGCCAAAAAAATGTAAATATCGTTTTTCATTTTTTTTATTGTAAAAAAAATTCCTGAAAATACCCTAAAGTTTCGACTGTTAAGGCCGATGATGTGAATTTAATGTGCATGCGGTGCCTAAGTGATTGAGTTTATAAGACCTCCTGACCAGATTCAAGAGCTTATTTGACACTCCTCTGTAAGAAAGGTTAAAACGTTTGGAATGCCTCTGTTGTGGACATTCCATCTAAAGTTATATTAATTATCTAAAGTTATATTAATTCCGTTGAAAATTTCCTTCATGTGGGTTTTGGTAAGCTGACAGAGGCGTTCTGGTGCATGGAATTTTGATGTTGTGCTTATTTTCGCTAGGAAGTTCGCCTGCTCGCTGCCGTAATAACCTGCATGCGCTGCAGCTCGAACAATCGTTTCCAGCATCGAGCCGCACACACAGAATTTGCTCGATGGGAAATCATCTTCGTCCTGAGGCTTTGTTTGGTATCAAACGGCTCGGTCAGGTCCTTCTCAATTCTCTCGGAACTGCTGGTTTTGCTCTACGTCAGTTTTGCGCAGAATTAATAAGGCTGTGTGTTTTCAATCGCAGTCTACAATAAGCTTGGGAATTGGTTTATGTCGCTATGCACCCATAAATATTTTTAAGGCACTTCTGAGACTTCTTTAAGGCACCCACTTCTCATCTCGTGCGTCCACCAACGAAGCGCCGCACCCAAGAATCATAGACCACTGCTGGCAACATGTTTGAGTCAAGAGGTTATCATAAATCTTCCAAATATTTTTCGGCCAATTAGTTTAATAACAGCTATGGACACATTTGCCTTTTTTTCGCCATGTAATTTGGGCGAAACACAGCACACATACAGACACATGCGATGGCCTGAGCCCGAACATGACCACAACTGCAATGCAGCTTTTCAAATCCGTTTCCCCTCCAACCAAAAAACTCCAAATCAGCACAAATGAGTGGAAAAATAGAGAAATAAACTCACAATAATTTTGCTGCATTTTAGTTGTGGCAAATATGCTGTTGGCAGCCGCATGCAACAGTCAGCAAGTCGCCGCCGCTTGTCAGCTGATTTGTTTGCCTGTTTGTCTCTCTGTCTGTTTGTCGTCTAGCTCGTCGGCTGGCTTATTTGTTTGGTTAGTTGTATATGGGTGTGTGTGTGTGTGTGTGTGTACTTACTCGCTTCTGTTTGTTTGCTGCAGTCCTGTTTGGTGTCTGCAACTTGTTGACTTGGCTTTGGCAGCCGGAGCGCAATAAATTGCCTCGGGCGCAGTATTTTCGCGGCTTAAATGCTGTAAACTTTTCAGTGGGTGGCATATTAAATGCAATTTTTATTACAATTATTTTTATTTAAGATAAAAATGCATAAATGAGTATAAAAATTAATGCATTAATGTCAAACAGGTGCGCGCACAAGTGACATTTAGTCGGTGTGAGTCGGTGTGACGGTGCGAATGAACTGAGCTGAAGTGAAGTTGGCACAAATTTTTTGAAGCTACGCTGATTGACAACGAATTTGAATGCCGAAATAATGAAAAAAATAATTAAATGCCTATACACAAATTAAAATAAATAAAAATAATTACTGAGTTTTTTTCAGCGAAATGCATTTTTTACATTTACTTTGGAAGAGCTTACGAAATATAAAATATAAAAAGTAATCCGAAGAATTTTTGGCGATATATTAAATCGATTAAAAAAGCCCCTCCTTCTATTCCTAATTCTGTTTTTTATAGAGACGTATGTAACTGCCTGATCTGTCAGTGATGCAGCGAATTTATTTGCTGATTTCTTTTCATCTAACTTCGTGACTGATGAAGATTATTATTATTATTAGAAGGTCATTACGCTCTGCGACCAGAGCTGATCTATTGTGAAAGGCCTATTTTTGTACCCCTAGAGTTTTAGGCTTTTTAAAAATTTTAGCACAATTTTGGGTTTGTTGTTCCAAAGATTGCATGGAGATACTACGGTACCACCAAGGTGGTGAAGTCTTTGTCTGCCCAACGCAGGACATTCACAAAGCACATGTTCTGAGCTTTCTATGTCCATTTCGCAAAAGCGACAGATATTGGTCTCAGATAGATCAATATTATTTAGATGATACCTCAGGCTGCAGTGACCTGTAAGATATCCTGTTAAAAGACGTAGATCTACTCTGCTTAGTGAGAGAAGCTTGTCAGATATTTCTTTGTTGGGACTTAGGAATAGTTTGGCTTGACGCTGACCGGCATAGTTTAGCCAGTGTGCAGCAAATTTTCTTTCTTCCCATTTCCTAAGGAATTCATTAATGAGGCCTTTAGTGAGTCCACAGAAAGGCTCAGGACCAGCAAGGTCATCAGCCATTTCATTTCCCTCATGTCCTTCATGTCCCCGAATCCAGCCTAGTGTTACTATGTTAAGGTTTCCTAACGTGTTGAGAAGGTTTAGACAATCATTTTCCAATTTAGAGGTGATAGTTGTTGATAGAAGGTCTTTTAAAGCCGCTTGGCTATCTGAAAGTATGTAGATCTGAGTACCTCTCATTTTCCTGCTAAGGCATTCTCTCGCACATATTTCAATGGCATGTATTTCTGCCTGGAATATTGTTGGGGGTAGAGTCCCATCGGAATCGGTTTTTTGAATTTAGGCCCGTTGAATCCTGCCCCTGATCTACCATTTTCCAATTTGGACCCATCAGTAAACCATAGCTGCGAGCCAGCTTTGAAAGTGATACAATTAGTTCTCCAGTCTGTGCGTTCATTAATGATAACTTGGAAGTTCCTGAAGAGCATTAGTTTGGGTGATAGCATATCATCCCTATGAAGAATGGGACAATGTAGGAAGTCTTCTAAAGTCTTTAAATGTCCTTTCATATCCCCACTTTTAAGTTCAGATATAATTTATCCGTTTTTTCTGCTGATTGCTACGCAGGCTTCCAGAATGGTTTCCAAACTGACGCGATATACACGGATTTCTCTAAAGCCTCTGGTGTACCTCAGGGTAGTATTTTAGGACCTTTGTCATTTGTTTTGTTTATTAATGATATTTGTTCGTGTTTTTCCTTTGCTAATTTTTTTCTCTATGCTGATGACCTAAAAGCTTACGCTTAAATAAGAAGTTCTAGTGATTCAGCCGCCCTGCAGTCCGAGTTGAATAATTTATTTTCCTGGTGCCTTATGAATCATCTATTTCTTAATATTGAAAAATGTCACAAAATCTCAAAATTTCTTTGATTCAAAGCTTAATTTTATCACGCTCCTAAATTATGCCGTTTCAAATTCTCTTGCTATGCTCGCTTTTGTTTGACGTTACTCATTGCACTTCATTGACCCATATACCCTTAAGATATTATACTATGCGTTTGTTCGGTCCAAATTAGGGTAGGCCTCTTTTATTTGGAGACCTTATCATGCAGTCCATATAGATCGAGTGGAGAGGGTTCAAAAAATCTTTGTGCGTTTCGCACTACATTCACTCAATTTCTCAGACCCGAAACCATCACTTAATTTCTAAATAGTTGCTTTTGCCTTGCAAACACCCAAGTGAATTAAAAGAAAATATATACTTATCTACACCAACAACAACAAAATGATTCTACAAGCGGTGCATAGTATGCAATTTTTCTGGTACTTGCTACTAATAACGGTATACGTAATAGTATTAAGTGCTTTGTAAATCGCGTAAGCTGATATCGCCGCCTTCGCTTCAACTTTCGCCAATACTGCATTTACTATTTCTTGTAGTTGTAGGCAATGCCACGTCGCCCTCTTCCAAATCGAAGGCATAACCAAAGGGCGGCACAGCCAACGCACTTAGCCATAAATAGGGGCCTTTGTTGGCGTGTTAGTCGAGGAGAATATCATTTAATTAGAGCGCATAAGCGGCATTTTAGCGCACAGTGCATGCGAAAAGTGTGTGATTAGCTAGCGTGCACACGGATGTATACACTAAAAAGCAAAAACGAGCACATACTTACACACATACGTAAATGGTTAATGTACATTATACATATATGTATGTACATGCACGTGTGACGAGGAGGGCTCTGGTGGTTCAAAAGCATGCTGAGAATTTTAAAAGCAGTGCAATTTTGGTGCTAAAGTCCGAGGCAGATTATGTTAGGTAAGCGTCAGTGTATCTTGAAGCATCTCTTGTTTGCTCTTATTCTGTAAAGTCTCTACTAGGTTGATAATACTACGTAAGTTTCAGGATGCTGGGAAGGCTTAAGTGGTTTAAGGAAAACGCTCGATTTTCTGTAAAAATAAAAACGACAGCTTATTGACTGACTTGTTCAGGGCATACTTAAATTATGGAAAAAAAACTACTCCGCCTGCTAAATGGTGTTATCAGAGAAAGCAACAGAGAAGTTGTATAACCCGATTTCCCGAACTTAGGCGACCTAATTGGCGTCCCGTTACCGGACTATGTTGAAAAGACGTATAAAACAGCAAAGTTCGGACATCCATCGAATGACTGAGATACTCAAATATGGTAAACTAGCGTTGATGAGCTCAACACCTATGCAGAATATTAGGCGTACTCTGTTACATTTACACCAAGCCTAGAATGGAAATCTGTGCCATTTGCCAGTGTATCAGTTTTCTTAATATTATATGGAAGGTTCTATCTAGGGCTAGAACTTGTGGAATCTATGATGAGATTTGAACTAAAAAAATTAGGTTAGAATCGTTTGGAGAACGGTTAGTCACGTGATTAGAGTAAAATCGATGGGTAAAATCCAATAGGGCTTTTTTACCGACCACGCGTGACTACTGTCAAACTGAATACATAATTTTTTTTTAGTATTCATTGACATTTCATCATGGAAAGACTTATGCCTCAACAACATTTACAAATCGTGCAAATTTAAAGGTTGGTTAAGTTTCAGGGGCCGGTGTTGGTTTTGAATAAAATACAATTTTTTAGGAAACTATTTCTATTTCTCTTTATTGTGATAAGATTGGTATGGCTCAATTACGTATGGAACAAAATATCGGTCAAATGGCCCCCGTGGCCTCGGCGGCACACCTCTATCCGATGGTCCAAATTTTTGATGTCGCTGAGGCATAATCGAGGTTCTATGCCGTTAATGTGCCGAATTGTCTCATCCTTTAGCTCTTGAATTGTTGCTGGCTCATCGACGTACACCTTTTCTTTCAAATAACCCCAAAGAAAGAAGTCCAACGGTGTCGTTGGCGTTTAGGTGTGGTTCACATTCAACATCGGCCGTTGAAATTTAACCACCACGAAAATTTAAGCTCTGAAAACCACCGACACCCTTTGAAAACAATCGTTTGGTGCCGCCTATGGGCTAGATAAATTATCGGCCTATAAGCAACAGGCTGGCACCAATGCCACAATGAGTGGCGAACGCTATTGCGTCATGATAAAAGACTTTTAGCCGATGTCGGAAATCGAAGCCCGTGATCTCCACAACATTTGGTTCCCGTGAAGCACTGGACTTGCAGTGCCGTCGTTTCCGTGACACCCGTTTGTCTTCCGTTTTGGGGCAATGGATTGGCCACCCAGATTATCTGTCTGTCTCTATATAACAAAGTCGAAGAGATCTCATGACAATGGCTCCCCTTGTCTGAAACCTCGAACGGTATCAAAAGGTTCAGTGAGGTCCTTTCCTATATTGACGGATCATTGTGTGCTGCCCAGCGAAGAAGAAAATAAATTCTTCCAACCATTTAGAACGGCTTGGACTTACTTGCACGGTAACGGCACGCATTTCCAATACTTTTGAATATCATTCCGAACTAAAGTTCAATGAAACCCCCTTCAAAGCATGCCACTCACGCCTCTGCTCACGGCTTTACTCGTGCAATTGTGTGTTGGCGTGCGAAAGGGCAACGGGGGCAAGCAAACTTGTTCCATGACGCGCGCTACTTGGCTTTTCATTTTATCTATATTCGTGCACCATACAACAACACTGATAAAAATAGCTATAAAAGCGCGCACAACAAGCCATTTTATTCAGAAACTGGACGAGAAAAGCGGCGGCGCAGCGACGCGCAGCATTGATGCTCTCAGATTGCGCGCGCAGTCACGCAGATAACAGTGATAGTCAACAGGAGCGTTCACATTTTTACTTTTCCATGCCACACTTCAAACATGCAACTTAACTACCAGCATTGCATGCTGTGCCAACTACTACAACAACAACAACAACAAGAATACATATATACACATGTATTGTAGCAGTAGCAGTAGCCAGATAGTGACTGTAGTAATAACAAAATGCCGGAAACTCATTAGTGGCACAAACGAGTGAGCAGCATGAAAGGAGGAGAACGCGGCAGGTGCGGTAGCGTGGCGTTTTGGGAATATGCGGCACGTAACGGCGTTAGCATAGTAAAAAGTGAGCAACTGGCTGGATGGGCTAACATGCAACAAAAGAGGAAGGGAGGTGAGTGGAGGGACAGGAAAGGCGAAAAAAATCATGTGGCGCGCAATTTGATAGCCTGTCGTTGTGTGACGGTAACCCGCACAGTCATGTCTGCGCCCGCACAAGCCTCCGGGTGCTAAGCAAATCGTCACAACTGAATTTCTCATCTTTTTTGCTATCACTTTTTAGTGCATTGTTGCTTGTTGTTGCACTTTCTTGCTGATTGTTTCACATTTTCGCTTAGTTACTATGTCTATTTTTTTTACTTATCTTTTGAGCTACACAAGTGTTTGTTTGTCCCGTTAATTTTTTCATAGTTACCACAGGTTGAAAGTTGCCAAGCGATTTTGCGCTTAATGATGGCAGAAGTAAGCGTCAGTCGCCAGCCCGCAGTTGCCGGCAGGTTGCAATAATGCCTGGATGCGCAGCTGCGGCGAACGCTTCGTGCCACTCAAGCAGGCGCCTGTTGATGTCAACTCACAGCACACTAAAAAGGGCAGTCAGAATGGTAGTAGTGGTGGTAGTAGCGCAATAGTGGTAGTGTTATTACTACAGCTGACAGTGCGCGTGTTGACAATCTGCGCCACCAGGCGTGCATAAAAAACGAGATGATGACACTGCCAGGAAATAAATAGTGATATAAAAAAGCATAGAAACAAAATTGAAAAGAAATCTGGTGAAAGCGAGCAAAAAGTGTTGTAGTAGGAGTAGGTAAATAACGCTTGTATAAAAACGTATCATTGCAAATTGTTTCACACTGACGCCTTCGAATGCGGTTGGCCGCGCGGTTGTGAGCGCTGTCGTACACCACTGACGCACGCACACAAGCCCAGTCACATATTCTCTTGAACAAAGGGTACGCCAGCCAGCTGGGCAATGCACTCCAATGAATGAGATAACTAAATGAATGAATAAGGCGAGCGAAGGTACGCAGAAAAAGCGCAACAATTTGCAAACACCTCGAGGCCCTTCAATTCACTTTGAGTCGCAGTGCAGGTATGCATTTCAACGTATTCAAATTTAAAAAAATTATCAAAAGGAAAAAACACGAAAAAATATGCAAACAAAGATGAGTCTTTTATAAGTTGACAAAAGCGTGGCGGTAGGTAATATGAGCAGCTGCAGCAAAGTGAAGGACTGTGCGAAAAGTAGGCAATGGCATAAAATTTAATTAAAGAAATTAACACACAACTGAAGTACGGGCAGTTCAAAAGCTACTGAATATGGATTTAATTTATAGAAAAGGCTTATCTTACTTGGACAGTATGGTAGGGCAACGTGGCTGATGCCGAGAAGCATTACGCAGAAATCGGAAAGCTTTACCAACAAATGCCATCAAATTATATGTAAAGTTTCTTGGCCTAAGACTGTGCAAAATGCGGACGTTTGGCATATCTCCGGGCAAGACCCAATTCCAAAGGTGATAAGAGATAGTAAATGGCGATAGATCGGACAAACTCTCAGAATGCACACGAAAAGCATAAGCAGAACAACGTTGGAATGGAAGCTTCAAGAACACAGATGACCCGGTCGTCCATGAAGTATATACATGGAGGAGTTCTTACCTTCCTGATTTAGAAGTAGGTAACCTAAGGTCGGGTGTCGCAAGGGGAATAGCTCTTAAGGGGGGAGCCTGGTTTATAAGGTCAAAAAAATCAATTTTTTTTTAGTTTTAAGCGATTCCTAATCTATTTCAGAATATGCACATAAAGTTACAGAGCCTAATTATCAATATTTCCGTAGATACAAAGCCAAAGGTAGGCGAGCGTTAGGTAGTTACGCTGTGACCGGACAGCTATAGTAGTTACAAACTTTATCTTCTTTTCTCGACTTTTCATTTTTATGATTTCTTTGAATTGGCGTACATAAATGAAAAAAAAACTAATGAACCTTTTGAAATGAATCATGGCTTGTTCCCTTCAGTATTAAATTCTCTTCTATTTGAACTAACAAAATAGATAAAAAAAATTGTTCAAGATTTTTATACCAAGTTGAAGTGAATTTTTTTACAACTTCTGCCCACCTCTCGATCAATTTGTTGAAGCCGTTCCGCCAAAAATCGTCTGGTTTGACACCAGAAGTTACTGAGCCAGTTTTTAAAGACCTCTTTGTTATCGAAGGTAACGCCCTTCATATGGTTTGACAGGAAGCGAAGGAGCGGAAAAGATGGTAATCGGTCAGTGCAAGGTTCGGAGAATACGGCGGATGCTGAACGACCTCCCATTCGAGCTCTTGGAGTGCGGATTTGCAGACTGCAAAATGGATTCTGGCGTTGCGTTAAGGAGTATGGTTTGACCATATCGATCAGGTATTTTCAGTCGAATAGTCTCATTCATGCGGTGTAGTTGGGCAATGTAGAGCTCCTTGTTGACCGTGGCGTTCTTTTCGATCATTTTCCAGTGCACCATGCCCTTCCAGTCCCACCAAACACATATCAGGATCTTCTTTGAATGAAGATCAAGCTTGACTCTAGGCTTTGGCGTACCTCCTGTAGTCACCCACTCCTTTCTTTGCTTCACATTGATATATGGGCAGCACTTCTAATATCCTGTGACGATTCGGTACAAAAAGCGCTGTTTATGACCGCGTGTTGCTCGATGGCGGGCGAGATACTGAGAAGAAATTTGAGGGGACTTTCTTTGTGTTTTTCGTTGCGCTCGTGAGGCAGCCAGGCAACCAAAATCGCATTGAGTGTAGGTGACTGAGAATCGTTTTATGATCGCAGTTCATTGTTTTTCAGATTTTCGAGAAAAGACCGACAATTAATTGTTAAAAAAAAAAATCTGTGAAAAATATTAAAAAAGTGCGTGTAGCGTAGTACACATAACAGAAGTGAAACTTTCAAGGCAGACAAAGAAAGTGATAGAGGGCCAAGAGCGAATGAGAGAGAGAGAGAGAGAGAATATATATCTTAATAAGTTCACAGCATTTGCAGAGAATACAAATAGACAAAATTTACAAAAAAACGGCGAAGGGTTGGCCGGTGTAGGTAAACGCCGAACACAAGCCGTGGCAACAACGCGCACTACTCCGAGCGCTTATCACCCGTACAAACGCAGCGATTCCAGGACCGCAGCAAGGACGCAAATTAACGCAAGGCAATACCAATAAATCCAACGTCGGAATGAATAGCACTTTATAGTACGCACAGGCACTAGCCAGGAAACAGAAATAAATGTCAAAAAGTAGGCACTAAAAAACAAACGCCAAAAAATTAAGACCAAAAAATGCCCCAAACAATAGGCGCCAAGGAAATATAGCGCCAAAAAGTAGGTACCACAAATATATTTCCCACAAGTTTGCACCAACAAACAAGCGCCAAAAAGTAGGCAGTGTTACTTCTCTCTAGAAACTAGCAACCACAAGGATAAACTCAGAAAAAATAGCCTAAAGTGTATCTAAGATATATATAAGGTATAGCTCTCTCTCTTCTTTTCCTCTACGTTATATCTTTTTTCTCTCTTGCGGAACGAAAATGCCCAAAACGTTGCATGGCATTGAAATTTTACTCTCCATTCTCACTCGTCCATCGACGCTAAAGAAGTTTCACTTCAAAAATCCTTCAATCAGGCACGATTTTGTATGGTTTTAAAAAGCAGTATAAATTTTAATGAAATCTACCAAGCGGTTTTTAAGTTACAGGGATCACCAGTTCAAAAAATATAGTTTTGAGAAAAACGCATTTAAAGTTTTTCTATATTTATGTGGAGTTATACGAATTATTTAATTACTGGCACTGTGTCATCTATTCCTGAACCATATAATAACTAGTTCTTCAGCCGTCATAGCAGCTTCAAAAATATCGATTTGCTGTTGCCTACCTTGCATTCTACCGTCTCGAGTGTTATCGTTAGCGCGCTTATCTGCCACTTTCAAACGTACAGGATCCATTTGTTCAGCATACGAACGCTCCGGAGCGCCCGAGCGGCCTTTGTTAATTGTTGAATAACTCGAAAAGTATTTGTCGAACTCACTTCAAATTTTCACACAAGGTTTTAAAGATATTATACTTTAAGAAAATGCAAAAATGAAAAAAATATTTTTTTTTTAAATTCTGACTACCCCTAACCCCTTAAGGCTGACAATTCCACAACCAACTTTCCAAAACCGTTTTCAAAACTTGCTCTAAATTTTTTGATGAGCGACACTTTTCAAGAGCTGCAATTCCAAGAATGAAGTATATTTTTATTTTTGTTGCATTTGATAGCCTTTGTCTTTTTTCAAGGATGATTTAAGCGGATTCGGCACAATCAATTACAGAGCAACAATTGTTGATACAACCGTCTACAATTTAAATAAAAACTGCGAGTTTTTGTGTACTTTCATGCTTTTTGCGTAACCTTTTAATCTCATTACTTAAGAATTGCTAACAACAAACATAATATTTGCACATCCACTACACTTATGCGTATCTACATGTGAATGTAGTTGCTGATGTATGTGTGTTAAAAATATATTCTATGTTTACGAAAACTGTATTCTTATTTGCTAACCGAACAGTTGGGATTTGCCAGAAAAATGCAAAAAAGAGGGGAAACTGAAAAAGTGTACTGAACGAGAGCGCAGCGCGGCATCCAGTGGAAATAAATAATGAAAAGTATAAAAAAATGAAAACAAAATAATCAACAAAAATTACGTTCACTCACATTTTTGTGCAAATAAAACTGGCTGGCAGTGGTGTTTGCGAAAAGTAGCTAACATAAATTCAAAAAACCAAAAAAAGAAATCAAAAAAAGTAAAAACAAAATCGAAAAAAGTAAAAGTTGCATTGGCCAGCAAAAGCAGAGGAATATCAAGTGCGATAGTGGGAAGGCGGGGGCGGAAGCGGAGCTGAATTAATGCAAATATTTACGCAATAAACGATTCAAAGGCAAATAAAGTGAATTGAAATTGCAGCTGCAGCGCTGAGATAAGAGGGGTTGCTGTCGTCGTAGCAGCAGCGGCGTGTTGTCAGCAGGCCAAGGCAACATGAGTGAGCAAACAATGCCAAAAATACTACATTACGTTTGGCAATGAGACATATGGAGCAGCCAGCGGCATGAATGAGCGATTGCATGATTGCGCCAGGCAGACGAATGCCGTGCGCGCTGTGTGGGGGGCATGTGCAGTCGACAAGCGGACAGCTATTTGATTGACTGACTTGCTGACCGACGGCGAGCAAATGCAATTGCGTTGTGTTACTGATTATGCACAAACTTAATGTCGAAATTACGAACATTTTTTCACGAATAGTCTCTTGAGTGAAATAATGACAGGAACTGAGAAGGCATTTCAATTAAAATACCTGGACTTTTCGAAGACTTTCTTGCATTGGTAAGGGCTTTTTGATGCTTTAGAGCAGCAAGTGCTTGGAGTGCACCCTAGAAAAGCCGTGACTATAATGAGGAAAAGAAACTTATGATTGTAAAATTCCACTCAATGAAATTTGAAAAATAAATTCACAGTGTAAATTTTGCCGCAGATTTCCCCGTCCTTCGACACCAACTGGGCAAACACTACGGCGTTTGTCCACTCGCCTTAAAGTACGTGAAGCAACACGAGATGCAGTCCGGTCTGGCTGGCTCTGAAGCTAACACTCTGGTGAGAATATCACAGCTGTGACTGAATATGAAGCAGAGGATTCCAGAGTATCGACAAGATGCCGTGCCACAGCATTAGACTTCAATCGGCGGTCTTTACGGAGAATTTTGTTGAGAGCTTTGAAGATGTTTCCGCGCACATGAAACCTACGCTCAAGCCGTTCCGAATCTTGACTACGAGATAACGGAAAGGCAACCTTTCATCGAAAATCATTATAAACGACTAGCCCCATTTCCATGTGCATATACGGAAAAGCAAAATTATAGCTTCTGGAACACTGAAAAGCCACATAAGTTTAACTCAAAGTTACTTCATGATATGTTATTTCCGATGAAGGCTTCCTCGGAGGCTTCATGGGCGCAGGCCAAAGGACTGGTGTGGGTGACGAGAGCTGCAGAGCCATGCTCCGCGACTTCCTCCTTCCTTAATTGTATGAATTGGGTCTGGAAAGCATGTAGCTGCAACAGGATGAAGCAACGAGTCACAATCGAAATTCTGAATGCTTCAGTTCCTAGCCAACTAATCTCCGCTGTCTAGAATGCCGAATGGATTGGTGCGTGACTTCTATTCGGGAGTGCGTAAGCTCGAATCTCCGTGCATGAAACAGCAAAATGAAAACATTTTTTCTAATAGCGGTGTGTGTTTGTTTTGTGTTTTCTAATAGCGGTCGCCCCTCGGCGGGAAGGACTTCTCCGAGCCGTTTGACACCAAACGAGGTTTCAGACAGGGTGACTCGCTGTCGTGTGCCTTCTTTAACATGATGTTGGAGAGGATTGTACAAACCGCAGAGCTTAATAGCTCAGGCTCAGAGCTTACAATTGTTGGCGTATGCCGATGATATAGCGAGGACGATGACAACATCAGGTGAAGCGTCGCTTGGAGGGTTTGAGAAAAAGATTCTCCGCAAGATTTTTGGATCTTCGCACGTCGGCAACGACGAATATCGCAGGTGATGGAACGAGGAGTTGTATGAGCTTTACGACGACATAAACATGGCGCAGCGCG
>JAYXIM010019041.1:0-18327 GCA_037575425.1 Anastrepha fraterculus
ATAAATATTTCATTGGTGACTTGTCAGGCGGTGGATATCGGATGAGGGAGTAATGAGATTTATGAGCGACACCGGATGGTTCAAGGGGGAGTAGCTGGTCAAACTGTGGTATTACAAGTGCAATGCTTAAATATCATTTTTGCTAAGCTCTGTAGTGCTGTAGCAAAATTTTCGACTGGTTTTTGATTCCAGTTGAGTCCATATGTCACAAATATTGATCGCCTAAACAAATAATTGCAAAGAGCCACATGAAACATGGACTAGCCAGTGTACGTGCGCGTTTTAGTTTGCAATCTTATTATCGAAAAATAACTGGAAGAAATCGTTGCTTTTACGAGCAATGCTGAACATGGCACCACTCAGCTAAAAGGAAATGGTTCCCAGTCATACTTCTATGGGAGTAAAACTTTATTATTTGTTTTTTATTTACTGAAAACTTTTATTTAAACAAAAACCAATAATTATATCAATAAGTTAATCAATTAAATATTGGCCGCTGCTGCCCCTTTCTACCTTTTGACCATTTTTGCCAAAAATCACCTGGTCTGGTTTCAAAGAATATGTTGAACCAATTTTTGAGAAGCTCTTTGTTATCGAAGGTAAAAACTCTCAAAAAGTTCGACAGGGAGCGGAAAAGATGGTAATTGGTCGGTGCATAGTCCGGAGAACACGGCGAATGCTGAACTACAACCCATTCGAGCTCTTGGAGTGCGGCTTTGATGACTTGTGCAACATAGTCTGACCATGTCGATATGGGCTTTTCAGTTGAGTAGCCTCATTCACGCAGTGTAGCTGAGCAATGTAGAGCTCCTTGTTGACCGTGGCATTCTTTTCGAGCATTTCCCAGTGCACCAAGCCCTCCCAGACCCACCAAACACTTATCATGATTTTCTTTGGACGAAGATTCGGCTTGAGTCTCGGCTTGGGCGCATTTCCTCGGGCCACCCACAACTTTTTTTGCTTCATATTGATGTATAGGCAACATTTATCATCTCCCGTGATGATTTGGTACAAAAAGCGTTGTTTATGACCGCGTGTTGCTCGATGGCGGGTGAGATGCTGAGAAACAATTTGAAGGCGATTTTCTTTGTTTCTTTCGTTGAGTTCATGAGACACCCCGAATCTTAATTTTTCGGTGAATCCCATTGAATGAAAGTGATTAAGAATCGTTTTATTATTGCAATTAACTTTTTCTGCCACATCATGTCCGTTCTCCTTCAAAAGTGAGTTGAGACGTTCTTGATCATATACAGAAGACCTTCCGCTGCGGGACGTGTAATCAACGTGAGTGATGAAATGCCTTCGCGCTTACAGCGACCGTCGTCATCCGACTGCATCAAATGGTGTAGCTACTGCATTACTTCGGGAAGGCCCATTAAATGAACCAACACTATTCACCCACGTCTGAGTCCACCATATTTGTAGCCAGCTTCATGCTATAGGTTCGTCTTCTAATGTCTCTGTGCTGTCATATCAGTGGTATGTGTGGCAAGCTCTCAGGTTCCTCTCACATGGGCGTATGGATGTTATACGCCATCGAGGTTTTGTTTTGCATCTGCATTTTACCAATTTTACCATCTTATGGCGTCGAGAGCACATGATTCGAGCGTCTGTGATTTTTTGTTAGTTCGTAGACAGTCTACCTCTTATCGAGGGCTGATTTGTTTTTCTCTGCGTTTTGCGCTGCCACTCCGCGCGTTGCAGGTGCACCATTATCCTCTTTGCAAAACTTTTAACTGCGTTCCAACAGTCATTTGATGCACACATTTTATTGATTAAGCTGTTCTCCCAAGACTAACTCAAGCGTTCGGCGTTCCTTGTTGAAACGATCACAGAAGAAGAACACGTGCTCTGAGCCTTCCGTGCTGTAGACTCACCTAAGCAGAGAAGAGCAGGTGTCGAAAAGGTGATTTTTGCCTCCTGGGTATGCCATTTCTAAGCCTCAAAACTAATAAAAAATTAAATAACTCAAAAATGCAATTAACATAGTTTTGTAGAGCAGCAAGAGTTCTATCGAATGAATATTTAGACTTTGCCAAACAGCAAGCAAAACGTTGTAAAAAAACAGAAAATATAAAAACGCTATGAACTTTTTTTCAAACTTCTTCTGTCAATGGAGTCAATGGAGCACGTGGGTGTGGAGAATTATAGTCTTTCCGCTTGAAAATTATAGCTCTATTATTTTACTGACTAAAATTTTATTTAATTTACCAACTGACAGGCAGTCATATCCCGGCGCAACCCAATATGAAATCTACTCAATCACAATCAAAAATTAAAAATAGAAAATCTTACGGAAATTATGAAATTGCAAAGGAAATGATTAAGTATGCCGGGCACTCTTTGGTGTCGGAACTACATAAGCTCTTCGCGAAAGTAGTTCAACACCAAAAAATACCGGCTCAATGGAAGCTTAGCATAACCATTCCATTCCTTAACAAAAACAAGCCCGATAACTAAACAGGTATCAGCCTGCTGGGATCAGTGTCGAAGCTATTCACTAAAATTTTCGCAACCGAAGTATCTAAAAAAGGAATGAACGAGGTACAACCAGGGTTTCGCCGAAATCGCTCTACAATCGATGTCATTTTTATTGTAAGACAAATTGTTGAGCAAGCAATTGAATTGTAAATATGTGCTTAGGAGATCTTACCACAGCGTGCGACAGAGTTAAGCTATGTGATAGAATCATGTTATTACGGAAAAAAACTTACCTGAAAATATAATACAGGGCTTAAATACTCACAATAAAATAATTATTCAGGCAAATGGCATAAAATCAGACCCAATACCTATTAGAGTGGGTATTCGACAAGGCTCTCGCCTTAATCCAATACAGGTTAATGTTTGATTACCGAGAAAGTAGGAGAATCAGCTCCTCGATATAGATTGGGCAGCAAAAATATTAAAGTAATATATGGCGATTTCATCAGAAACTGTGGGTAACCTTCAGCGACTTCTGTGCGAGCAAGCGACTTCCATGACAATGTCCAGATAACCTCTCCGATGTAAACTCGCCGTTTATATTTAGATAAATTTGTATATCTAGGTTTTTACTTAGTTTTTTCTACATTGCCTACGGTTTTAATTATGTACTGGGTTTTAATTATGTACATTCTATAGTTTCCGTTGAAGGTGCTTCATCTGCACCTTTTCTCTGCGTCCTCTGGTGCACCTCAAGGTCAGATGTATTGGGCCCTTTGCTCTTTGTTTTATTTATCACTGAAATAAGTAGTTGTTTTTCTTTTGCCAACTTCCTTCTGTATGCGGAGGACTTAAAAATATTTTTCATTATTTCTGACTCAGCGGATTTACATATACTTCAAGCTGATGTTCAAAGTTTAGTTAATTGGTGTAGTGCCTCTCGATTATCGCTTAATATTGAAAAAATGCTTTAAGCGCTCGTTTTTTAAAATAAACTGTTGAAGAAATCTAAGATCTAGGAGTTGTTTTTTATGCACATTTTATATTTCTTAATCATGTAGAGAATAAAATCTAAAGCGTCTTCTATACTTGGTTTCATAAGAAGGATAGCTCGAAGTTTGCAGACCCGTTTTATCCTTAAGTTGAAATTAAAATTTGAAATTTGAAAGTGCTTTGAAAGAGAAAGTGCTCAGTGCTATCCGCCTCCTCCAAGTATGACAGGCACACTGGGTCCTCAATGATTCTAATGGTGGTCATAAGCTGACCCCATGGGTTGTGCTCTGTAATGATACCGACCATCAACCGAATGTCTTTCCTTCTAAGTTTTAGTAGAAAGTTTGACGCTTAAGTTACTGACGCTTAAGTTACATGCTCTGTTTATCTGAAGATCTTACCAGCAACTCTTTATCGACAGAGCTAAACGAGTTCAAAAAATTTTCTTGAGTATTCCCCCTCTTCCCTAAATTTCTCTGATCCTGTCCCGTCAGATAAATCTCGCCTTCTTCTAATCAACCTCAAACAGCTAGAAAATAAAAGATCGATTTTGCCGCTGTCTTTTTTTGTTTAATTTTATCAAGTGGAGATTGACTGCTCTTCTCTTCTGCAAATTGTCAACTTTTCGGACTGTACCAGGTCTTTACGTCATCACTATCCATTCCATTTGAACAAATGCAGATTAAATTATGCCTTCAATGCTCCTATTGCTCGCTCTTTTTATGAACTAAGTAAGACCTGGAACACTATTGAATTTGATTTTACTTTATTATTATTATTATTAGAAGGCCATTACGCACTGCGACCATAGCTGATCTATTGTGAAAGGCCTATTTTGTAACCCTAGAGTTTTAGGCTTTTTAGAAATTTTAGCACAGTTTTGGGTTTGTTGTTCCAAAGATTGCATGGAGATACTACGATACCACCAAGGTGGTGAAGTCTTTGTCTGCCCAACGCAGGACATTCACAAAGCACATGTTCTGAGCTTTCTATGTCCATTTCGCAAAAGCGGCAGACATTGGTCTCGGATAGACCAATATTGTTTAGATGGTACCTCAGGCTGCAGTGACCTGTAAGGTATCCGGTTAAAAGACGCAGATCTACTCTGTTTAGTGAGAGAAGTTTGTCAGATATTCCTTTGTTGGGACTTAGGAATAGTTTGGCTTGACGCTGACCGGCACAGTTTAGCCAGTGTGCGGCAAGTTTTCTTTCCTCCCATTTCCTAAGGAATTCATTAATGTGGCCTTTTGTCAGTCCACAGAAAGGCTCAGGAATCCAGCCTAGTGTTACTATGTTGAGGTTTCCTAACGTGTTGAGAAGGTTTAGGCAATCATTTACCAATTTAGAGGTGATAGTTGTGGACAGAAGGGCTTTTAGAGCCGCTTGGCTATCTGCAAGTATGTAGATGTGAGTACCTCACATTTTCTTGCTAAGGCATTCTCTCACACATATTTCAATGACATGTATTTCTCCCTAGAAGGTAGTTGGGTAGAGTCCCGTCGGAATCGATTTTTTGAATTTGGGCCCATTGATTCTTGCCCTTGTTCTACCATTTTCGAATTTGGACCCATCAGTAAACCATAGCTGAGAGCCAGGTTTGAAAGTGATAGAATTAGTTCTCTAGTCTGTGCGTTCATTAATTATAACTAGGAAGTTCCTGAAGAGTATTGGTTTGGGTGATAGTATATCATCCCTATGAATAATGGGACTATGTAGGAAGTCTTCTAAGATCTTTAAATCCATTGTTTAAAAATAAATATTATTTTTGATCACACGAGGTTCGTTCAAAAAGTTGTCAGCCTTCAAAAAATGGTCTTCCAAAAAAAGGTATGCCGCTGCCGACACGGATTTAGAAATACAAAGACGTTTTTGTTCAGTATGAATGTTGTTATCGTGTGAATGACGATCTAAAAATAAAATAAAATTTGACAAAATGGCGGGCATTCAAAGATGAAAAATTGTTTTTGACGGCTTTTGTTTTTTACTTTAAAGGTCCGAAAAAAATACTACAATTTTTTTTCCAAATGAGTATAGTTCACACGGTAACGACATCAATTCTACGTCATTGAAATTTTACTTCATCAAAATCGGTGCAGTAGATCCGGTTATATCTGTGTTCATAGTCCATGTGAAGACCATTTTTTGCAATGGATCAGAAAATAAAATATTTATATGTATATAATTGGCGCGCACACCCTTTTTGGGTGTTTGGCCGAGCTCCTCCTCCTATTTGTGGTGTGCGTCTTGATGTTGTTCCACAAATGGAGGGACCTACAGTTTTTTAAGTCGACTCCGAACGGCAGATTTTTTTATGAGGAGCTTTTTCATGGCAGAAATACATTCGCAGGTTTGCCATTGCCTGCCGAGGTCCGACCGCAATTAGAAAAAACGTTTTCTTAATTTTGATCTTTCACCGAGATTCGAATCTACGTTCTGTCTGAATTCCAAATGGTAGTCATGCATGAATCCATTCGGCTATGCCGGCCGCCGAAAATATAAACAAAAACTAAAAATCTTTTTTCGTTTCTCTTTTGCACGCTTTTAAAGAAACACCCAAAAAACACCATTTCAACTAAGGCGAGGGCCTTAAATATATGTTTTTAGTAAGTAGTCAGTAAGAAAAATTGTTTATTGATGCCCGAATAAATAAAACATTAGTGTTATGAGTACTAATAATTTCAGATGTTTTCTCGAAACCAGCTTCAGATATATTTGCTGTATCCTGCTAAGTGAACTAGAAAATACTACTACTTACATATATTCACAGATGAATTTCAATGATGTTAGAGTTCATTTATTTAATTATGTACATGAAAAATAATTCTGGATGATTATGTTACAGAACTAAGGCAACTAGCAGCAAAGTCAATCGGCCTGAAAATAAGGCCCCCTATACTTACAAACAATTAGTCGGCCAATGAATAAATATTTCGCAAAATATGGCAGCCAAAAAACCTTCACTAATACCCTACCCAGAGTTTTTGCTCCATATTCTTCAAACTCATTACACATATGCGTGTGAGTACTTATGTACGTACATACTCGTACACAAGATGTAGATGAGCCAGTTGGCGCCCACGTACCACTGTAATTGCCATCACGTATACGCCATGTATGCCACCACCTGTAATGACCGACTAGTGCAGACGTATGCACACACACATGTAAGGCCAACGGACTAGCAATTGTGGTCGCAAATTGAAATCTTTAGAAATGCACCAAAGCGTAACAATATAATTTCCTGTTACTTCTTTTATTAACTTTGGCTTTGATAATAAGAGCAGAGACGAAATTTCGTACGAAATAGACAAATACTCCGGTTGATGTGCGCACGGGGAATTTCAGAATAAAATTGCTTGCCTTTGGCAAACTCACAGCAAATAGAATTGTTTCTGAGTAATTATATAGCAGAGCTATGCTTCAGCTACTTACAAGTTGGCAAATATGTTTATTTTAGGTAATTCCACGCTTGAGTTGGCCACATTATTGCCGAGATGGGAGTTGTAAGAGGGACTTTGTGGCAAGCGCCTAAGTGTGGCATATGATGGTGAGTGGGTACCTGCAATTTAACTAGAACAATTAAAATGACCAAAGTTCGTGCAAAACTTTACTGAGATTCATTCAAATTGTATTTGAAGACATTTCTCAACTAACAAAAGTAACTTGAAAGCAAAACAACAGAAGTAAAAATGTAAAACAAAACGAGTCGAGTGAGAAATTTCACAAGTAACAGTATAAGTGTGTGTGTGTGGAAACCTGGATTGCCAGCAAGTGATGTCTATAATTATTCCCAAGTTGTAAATTCATGTAGTCGTTCGAAGTTAGCGCCAATATTCTCACGAAAAGGCAATAAATTGTTGTGTTGGCGGAATAAATCGCCTACAGGCCAACAATCCACATTTCTTTATCAGTGTTAAAATTATACGATCTATTGTTGTTGCAAAGGCTGCCAGACATAGGCAAAGTAAAAAGTATATATAGAAAGGAAAGTGTAACAAAAAGAGTGCAAATGGGCAGGTGTGCGGCTATACTCACACATAAACACCACTTAGGCCAGACAGCCAGAAAAGCTTGAAAGAGAAAAATATGGATATGAAAATAGAACAAGCAAAAATAAAGATTGAAAAAAGTGTGAATGCCAGTGTCTATACACTTTGACCTACTGCAGACAAGCGTACCCGTATGCAAATGAGTGATGCTAAAATGCGGCAGAAGCGGGAATGTTTGAGGTACGCAAATATAAAGTGTCAGGCGATGGGCGATAATATTTCACATAAAGCATATTTACATTGGCTAGTTGAAGTGTGAATCTATGTGAGTGAGAAAAATTTAAATAAAACGTCATAAAAATTGTAAAGCAACAATAAATACTTTCTGCCATGTGGGCAATGGGGTTACAACAATTCTGTCGCTGCATCGTCAGGCGAGACTGGTAGGTATTTTAATTTTAAAGCATGCAAAAATATGCACGATAACCTAACTAATCATTTTTAAGTGTCTTCTTGTAAATACCGATATTTGACACTCTTTTTATTTGCTTTCAATCAAATACAAAACTATTATTAAAATATTTTCTATAAATCCTGCAATCGAAAATCTCATTCGATAGGCACTTACCATTAATGCCTGAGTAATTAATCCTTTAACTGAGCTCAATTTAGAATACAATAACTCATTTAAAGAGTTTTACAGTTAATATTTAGTTCAGCATAAATTAATTCAGCTTCCCCATGCAACTCCTTGAAGATAATTCAATGAGAAAACTAAAGTTGTAAAAACAAAAAAGAAAAAAAAAGAAAAACGTGGAAGGCGGAATTGATGTTGAGTAAATTAATAATAAAATGAACGAAATTTGTTTTTATAATAGTTATCAAATTCTTTTCAACTTGTTGAAAAAATAGCATGAAAACGAAATAGAAATGAGCTGAAACGCAGTGAGGGTAGTGTGGAGGCTTTTTCTTATTTGCGACCGTGGCGAGTATACAATACATCAATCCTAGTAGCTATTTGTAGTCGATATTAGCTGCCGCCGTAGCCGAATGGGTTGGTCCGTGATTACCTTTCGGAATTCACAGAGAGAACGTTGGTTCGAATCTGGGTGAAACCAAAATTAATAAAAACATTTTTCTAATAGCGGTCGCCCCTCGGCAGGCATTGGCAAACCTCCGAGTGTATTTCTGCCATGAAAAAGCTCCTCATAAAAATATCTGCCGTGCGGAGTCGGCTTGAAACTGTAGGTCCCTCCATTTGTGGAACAACATCAAAACGCACACCACAAATAGGAGGAGGAGCTCGGCCAAACACCCAAAAGGGTGTATGCGCTAATTATATATTATATATAATATATATTAGCTGCTATTAGAATTTTGGTTATAGCTTCCGGCTACTTTCTAATTATACTTTTAAGCTATTGTATTTGTTTTTTCTTTGTATATTTTCAAATTTCAACTCGGACACAACAAAAGTGAGGGCGTCGCTGTATAATTGATTTTAATTTGGCCTTGTTAAAGAATTTTTTTATTTTTTTCAAAAAATGGTTTTGTGAGAAAATTTTAAATGTTTCTGTAGTTTCATCTTCAATGCGAATAAAATTCCATAATTGTATCCGATTAATAAAATTAAAAGTAAAACAAAAAGGAAAGCTATTCATAACACCAAATCAATGTATAAATTCGTTAACTGGAATGTGGTTATGAGGTGGTCCGTCCGCTGTGAAATATATATTAAAATATACAATTTAGAATTTAGGATAATAAATACTTACACACAAACATTTAAAATAGCAACGACACTGAATTACTATACATATAATTAATTTTTTTGTTACTCAAGAACACGCACTTCCTTTTTCTGTGTCAAATCGGCCGCTGAGTATGAAAATCTACATATTTTTATTCTGCATCTAGTTTTCGAAATATCATCAAAGAGTTATTTTGAATTAAAGGAAGTTAAAGTTATTAAATTAAAAGAAGTTAAACTTTAGTTAAATACTTCGTCTATGATATAAAAATGAATCGCAAAATGTGTTGGTAAGCGCATAACTCAACAACGCATGGACCAATCTTAACAATTCTGTTTTTGAAATGTTCCTCGAAGTCCAATGATGGTTTTTACGGCGAGAAAAAATCGAATAATTTCCGGGGAACCCCTAAAACAGCCCTTTTATTTTTCCCATAGAAATATTGCGCGTTCGTGTGTGTGCGTGTTCGCGTTGAAGGATCTAATGCGTTCACACAAAAGTGATAATAACGTGAACCCGACCAAATTGAATAGTCAAAAAATGTAAGAGCTATAGATTTGATTGGCCTCGCAATATTCTTTCTTTTGTTTTAGTTTCAGAACGAGTTAAGGAATGATTTCATTCACAAATAATAAATAAAAATAGTTAAGCGAGTTCTAAGAAAAATCATGCAGGGCTGAACAAATCCAAACAAGAACAAACGATTACTGAAAATACTTATATACGTTTTATTATATTATATCGGTTATTAACGCTTTGTCATTGAAGCACCCACTTTATAAATATTTGTCACCTTTCGGTTCCCACTATCCCTTTAGATTACACTAGTCTACAAGGAAAAGTATCCGAAATAATTTAAACTAATATCTGCTTCTCTGTCCATGCAAAATTCGGATTGATAACTAAAATTAATCTATTAGTTTGAGTTTTTACGATAATCGTATCTTTCGTGTTTAATGGAACTAGGCCGACAAAATTTAACCAACATTCAGACCCAGAAACCAGACTATATATTTCCAAAGGTTTATGATGCGCTGAATCCAAATCTGGCCTCAGAATTGCTCTATCAGCTCTGGTTTTCGAGACATCCTAACCTAAAAGTGCAAAAAACACCATTTTTGCCCATATTTGAGGTTATGCGATATCTCTGCGAAAAAAAATGATATTTGAGCAAACAAAACGCCATTTGAAAAAAGAAGGATTGTATTTAAAGATGCCATCCTTTAATTTTGGTGAAAGAAAACATCTGCAAGGCTACATAACCTCAAATATGGGCAAAAATAGGGTTTTTTGCACTTTTAGGTTAGGATGTCTCGAAAACCAGAGCTGATAGAGCAATTCTGAGGCCAGATTTGGATTCAGCGCATCATAAACCTTCGGAAATATATAGTCTGGTTTCTGGGTCTGAATGTTGGTTAAATTTTGTCGGCCTGTGTTATTTTTCAATCAGGTTTGAAACTTAAGTTCCCCTCATAGTTTGAAGCCCTCTGGCAAATATCCCTGTCGTGGTTTTTAGTGGGTCCCAAAGGGGTGGCCAAAGTTCGTGGAAGCGAAGATACTTAGGTCACCCGAGTTGACCCGTTTCTTTATTTCTCCTGAATAGAACAGTCACCATGATGATAGGGCGTTGTGTGAGGGTCAGCAGAGTAAAAACGTCTTAAGGTCGAAATATAAACAGCCACATTCAAAATCTATTTGACAGAACGAAGTCTGTCGGGTCCGCTAGTTTTCAATAAAAATAGACGTTGTCATGATATTCTTAAAGCTTAAATTTTTTTTTAGGTGTAAAACTATGAAAAGTTTCGATTTATATTGTAAAAAATATGGAAGAAAATTATTTCCGGATTTTTTAATTATTTCCCAAATCTAATTTATGTTGAAAAAAGTAAGGTATAAATATGATAGAAAAGTGCTTCGCATGAGAAGAAAAATATTAATTTTTTCATTAACCATTAGGCCAACGATTTTGCACCCATACCATGAAATTATTATTCTTTCAATATTATGAACAACAAATCCGGATTTCAAATTTCATTTATGTATATAATATGGTACATGTTTGGTTTCCATATGGTACATGTTTGGTTTCCATGGAAATTTCAGTGCATACTAATCACCACAAAAAAACAAAAAAAAAAAATCAAATCTCGTGGTGGTTGCACCAATTCTTTGTAAAATTTGACGCTGCACCCAATAACGAAAATAAGTATAATCTGTTTTGGTATATGGCGAATTTAGGTTTTTGAGATCTGAAAAAAACTCACCCATTTTAAAGCAATTATTGATTGAATGAGGCGCTAGCTTTGAAAACGCAGTCGATATGGAAACATTCAACCTCGTACAAAACTACCAAAATTATGCTCAGGACTTGGAATACGAAAACTACAAACTATATTTTATTACTCTATAAAAAAGACGGCAAAATATTGGTTTGAGTACTGACCGGACCTGACCATTTCTCTGATCTGAGTTCCCGGACATAGGAGGGAAATGAAATTGCTGATGAGGAAGGGGGCTTAATTAGTCTTAGAGACCTCTTACCCGGTCATCAGCATCCCCCTGACAGTTGTTAAAGGTCAATTGCGCAAATTATTTCTCAGGAAAGCGTAGAAAAGATGGAGTTCCATTTCTTCACGTGATATTTCGAAAACCCTTTGGCCCCAGTACAATATACGGAGGACTCAGAAAGTCCTTTGAACTCCTCGCCATTCAATTTGCACACTCGCGGCTGTGTGTGCGCGCTAAACAGTTACAAGGCGTTGTTCCTAAGCAACGACCGGAGGGAATTCCTACTATTTATTTAGAATTGGTAGCGGCAGGCTAATCACCTACCCTGCCAGAAATAAATAGATTAACGAAACCTACGCAAGACTAAGTCTTGTCGAGGCTCTATGCTCCCCAGGGGAGTGAACAAGGAAAAATAAAATAAAAATAGTTAGCTAGTAACTTTCCTGGAGCTTTGATAGCCACATTTTCTTACCGGATTGCTGGCTTTGTAGCTATTCATAATTTCGTCAACAATTTTGCATAATTTAAAACAAACAAAAACATCAAGAAAATTTACAAATTTAAATCAATGACCATTCTTACACAAGCGAAGTTTAACAAGTGGCCCACATGGCATTGATTTTTATGATGCCATTAGTTGGTTTTCCTAGTAACGAATTTCTTTGTATAATGAATTTAAATTGCTAGACTGCATATTTTAATATCATCTTTACAAAATTTATTCACGGACAGCCAAAATTCAGGTAACAAACTTGAAAGACGAATCAACAAAACATCCCTCGAAAATTCCAAGAAGGACAATAAAAACTCATTTAAAATAATTTCAAAATGCTTCGAGTGCCTTCATTAAACTTTGATATTAAAAAATCTGGCTTCATGTGCGCTAATTAAGCCCATAACCAATTCATGAATAATTTAGAGTACAATATCCGCTCACATCAGTATTTTTTCTCAGTAAGTATACGAGTGTGTGTGCGCCCATTCCCCAGCAACAGATATTCAAAAATATTTATATGTGAATTTGTATTGCGCACACTTCTCTACTACGGGGTTGGGGTGTGCTGGCGCCACTGCAGATATCCCAATTTTTCGTTACCTCGTCATGAGTTTCTACTGAGTAGGCGAATTTCATGCTGTTGTTCATAAATAATAAATAAGTTAACGGCGGCGAAAACAAAGCGTGACGTGAAAAGGCAAAACTTGCTGAATTGAAGGAAATAAAGTGAATTGATGTCAGAGAAATAAAAGCATGTTTTTCTGTAAGTGAAGTTTTAAGCGCTGAGATCTTCATAAACGCGGAGTAGATACTAAAATTTTAGCACAAAGTATTTTTTAAAGCTAAAGCTGAAAGTTTGTACTCGTTTATACAGACAAACATAAACTGTGAATGCCACGCAACTGAAAGTGACGTATTTAGTTTGTATTGGGGGTGTCAATGCTTACTTGAAATAATGGCTTCTATTTCACTACTTTAAAACTTGAAACCAATTTTAGCGTACCCCATTACACCAGTGCGTACATGGCAATAGTCGCCTTATTTGAGCTGAGCGTTAAGTTTCGTAGCAGTCGTTTCGCAAAGATTGAAACTGATTAGTTCCCAAGTTACAACATTACATTTTTTGAGTATTACAAAAAAGAGAATAGGAAAACTTCTTCTCTACTTTAAATGTTCATTGCATCATTATTGGAGTAGACGAGTTTCAGTTTATTTTAATGTTGCCAATTTATCACAAATAAATATAAAACTTTTGAGAGAAATCGAATTGATTGGGATTATGGCTCAATCGATATTTTTATTTTGTGTGCTACTACAACAAATATTTAAACTCAGTGTTAACTCAAGTACAAGTTATTTGCCAAAGCGTTTCCACTAATATACGGGGGGGTCCATCTAACATTTGGATTTTTTATTTTTAGGACTATGCGAGCGAAAATAGCATACGGGATATGCCAAACATTTTGCTAGGGGTTAGGCAGGTATGTAGGTAGGCGAAATGGTTCAAGTACCACTCAGGCCCTCCCCAAGTAGCACTAAAGGCCATTTTGATACTTTTATGACACCTCCTACAGGCAGATATCTATAGCCAACTAGAGCTATAGATGTAATGGAGAAGGTTGGTGGGATTTAGGTTGGCGCACTGCTTTCGACTATCAAAGAAAGGAGCTCCCAGTGATCTGAATCATTTGGCTGCCAAACTCGGACATTTACAGAAAAAGAGGTCAAAAGTATCCTTCTCTATCGCTTTCCTGAGAAAGAAGTTGTTCAATTCTCCTAAAACAAAAGTCAAGGGGAGACCGGGTAAGAAATCTCTGAGGCCAATTCAGCCCTCTCCCTAGCAAGCTCATCGGTTATTTCATTTACCTTAATGTTCCTATGTCCTGGAACTCAGATCAAATGTTACCTGCACACTGAAGAGATTTGATCTCATCTTTTCTGCCGTTGAGTAGTTTGGATCTGCACCATGGCGTTGTCAGAGCACTGGTCGCGGCCCGACTATCGGTTAAAATGTTCATATCTTCCTCGCGACGTTCCCTAAGCATTGTGCATGCCTACAGGATCGCAAAGACTTCGGCAGTTTTAAGAAAATAGCTAAATTGGCTGATTTAGAGAAAGCCCTATCTATGACTCCGGATTCGATCTAGGAGCCGTCAGTAAAGGCAGCGGTACCAGCAGTCGGTGCAGAGTTTGCTCTCCTTCAAATCCTGCCTACTTGGAAAGATTACCTTGGCACGAACCTCAAGCTCCAGTTTACGGATAGCAAGATCTGTACGAAGTTCAGAGAAATACGGTGTTAAATATTCAAAAATGCTACGATGTCCCGTGAGAGACTGCCAACCTCTTTTAACCTGCTTGCCCTTTCAGCAGCGATATAAATAACGTAAAAGTCGATGAGAAGGACGTGCAAGACTACATTCAGGACAGCACTGGGACAAGTTCTAGGTACATGCTCCGGTGATGCCACTATAAGCAGTTCATGTACACCCTCTCCAGGTTAGTGATATTATAGCCCTCCCGAAGAACTGCCTACCAAATGAAGCCATTACGTTGAACTACGAAGAACGACCTGTGGCTTGAGTACCCATTTTTTGAATACATTTGCAGCAGTAAAAAGCTATACTGGCTTTCTTTACCCGATTTTCAATTTGTATCTTAGAATGTGTAGCTTCCTAGTCCGAGGAGCCTATAGTGTGAAGTCTCGTATTTTTTGGTAAATAGCCTCAGCTCCGTTTTGTCAGAGTTGACTCTGAGGCTGCCATTGCCAGCCCAGCGACTGAAGGTTAGACATTTCCTAGAATAAATTAAATCAAATTAAAATAACGCAAACCAGATAATCATATGAAACGGTGATGAATGGCCGCCAAGAAGCTGCATTTTGCCACCATTAGATTACTTTTGAGAGTTGAAATATGAAATCAAAGTTGATATTGGTGAGTTACAGTAGCGAGCGTAACTGAGTACATGATAACTTTTTTTTTTAATATTTTCAATATTTCGCGAGATAAGACTTTGTTATTATTTTTTTTTATTGCTATTCATTCTTTAATAAAAACTATGTAAACTAAAATTTGAAACTTCTAATAAACTTTAGAAAAATTTAATAAATTTTCATTTAAATTTTAAACTTTCTTACCTGCATCTTTAGAAAATTTTCGAGTATACAGTTCTACAGCCTACTTGGTATAATATAGTCCAAATTTTACGCTGCAAAAAAATTGCATTGATTAGATATTTTCTTTTTTTGCTGACAGCTCTTAGACGCTTAGAACTTGCACTTGGACCTTATTCCATAGAAAATGAATTTCTTGTGGAAGGAAATACGCAAGGCCATTTGAAACCAAACCAAAAAGCATTTAAAAAATCATCTCCAGTGGTACTGGAGTGTGAGTTAATTCCCTCTTCAGTGGTACTGGAGCGCGAGTTTAATACTGCTTTAGACTCCCACACAGGTGTAGTGTCTTCCAAGCTGTGTAGTGTCACCATACTTTGTTGGGTCCCCGGCCACTCTGGAATGGAGGGAAATGAAAAAACGGATGAGTGTGCTAGGAAAGGCTCTTAGATTGACCTTCAGCGAGTAGTAGAGGGCATAAGCATTCCTCTAAACGAAGTGTACAATGCGATTGACTTGAACGTAATTGCGGAAACCAATAGAAGGTGGGCTCTGACTATTAACTGCAGGGTCTCCAAAGCGCTCTGAATCTTAAAAGGACCAAATATCTGCTTGAATTCAACAGATCAACTACTAACGTCCTCACAGGTATTTTAACAGGTTACTGCACTATTGGCACCCTAGCCAGTGGAATGAGTGTACCTCAAAGTGACTTCCGCAGGAGTTGTGGATAGGAGGAAGAAATTGATTCGGTACAACACCTTTTCCATGAATAACCTGCTGCTACTACTCTCCTACTTTAAAGTAGCCGTCCGAAATATTTTGACGATTATTACTTTGAAGAGCTGGGAAATTTTTAAAATGTATCACTGGAAGGACTGGTTACCCTCTTAAAAGTTACTAAAGCCACTTAGTTGGGGGATGGAAATCAAATGCAAGTATCACAATGGGCCTTAGAGCCACCTAGTGTCCTGTCTTAGACAAGCAACCTGGCTAACCTAAGGTAATCTAACTCCAGTTTTTATAAACTAACTACACTTTTTACATGAAAAACTGGTAAAACTCGTCTGCAAAATTTTGTGTTTCATTCAACGCGATCAACAAACCGCTTAATACTTTCGCCTAAACTTTCACACAGAGGCACTTTAATTGCCACAACGCGCTGTAAAATGCGTATTAATATGAAAGTGTGTTTGAGAAGAAATACTTTTGAAACTTATCGCTTTTCTTTGTATTGTTTTAAGTTTTTAATTGTATATGACTTTGAACGAAGAAAAGTTTTCAACAAAATGAATGGCACGTGTTGATGTTGGTTAGCAGAATCGTGATCCACCTGCCGTGCGCGACTTGCATGCATACAACCATACGTTCAAATGTACAAAAATACGTAAATGCAGTTTGCACTTTGTTATAACTGTTCCTTACTTTAACTTCTGTTCGTGCCGAAGCATTCTGCATTTCCGTACCACTTAAAGAGGTGTGGTAAGGCGCACACAGTAATTGCAGCATAAGTGAAAAAGTTTCTACGCTCCCATGCAACTATCAGATCTGACGCTATTTTTTTAAACCCAGTGCATGAGGTTCATAAATGTTTTATAATTTTGTCTTCGCACAGATGATTTACAATGAACAAAGGCGAGAGTGACAAATGCATGTAGGCAGACACAAAGCACTGCCTACTTCGAAATATATTGCCCTTGAATGAAAATTACTTGCATCCAGCGCTCGAAAAACTTCCGGAACTCTATTCCGATACAGCCACCAGAGCCGTCGTCGTCTTCTTCCTTTCGGCCGCGTTCCCGGCGGTGGTTTTTTGACTCGATCAAACAGTAAAGAATCACAGTGAACCATATTAAGTGAATTTGATGACTGTTGGATGATATTCGTTTCGTTCTTGGTCGAAAATTCACGGACAATTCAGGGCGCTGGGCGTCGATGAGTTATCATGGTGAAAAATCCATGCATGATATTCGGACCGTTTGGGACAAGCTTTGCTGCAACACGGCGCAAACCCAAATCATTGGCTACATTTTCCTGAACGGATCTATAGGCAATGTTCAAGTCCTCTGCCAGCTTTCTGATGGTAAGTTTCCGGTTATAGATCAACTTTCACTCTTTCTCGATGGACTCCTAATCTCTACTGAAGTGTTGATGCCACTCGCAAACGTCTGCTTTCTTTAGGGTACCATCATACGAAATAGTTTCCCAACATTTCTAAGGTTTTAAACGGTTGAATCCATTTTAACGCAAAAGTTAACTCAAACTCGTTGTTGTAAATTGAAATCCATTTTGAAAACTGTAAATATATCAAAAATACGTGCAGAGGTAGATTTACTCAAGATGTAACTTTTACAAAGGCAATTGTGATACAATTTTTTCCCCTTTAAAACAGGGATATTAATCACGGGAGTGGCAACCTAACAAAAAAAGAAGCAGAACTCAAATCAATGGACTTAGAGTGTATCCTGGGGCGGGTGCTCCGCGAACTATTTAATCAAGGTGGTATACGACCAGATATGCCACTAACTCTTCGTTGGAGTTGCATTTTTCACTGGTCTTTCACTGGTTTGTTGTACTTATTTGAAAATAACTAGAAATGGTAATGGAATCTCATTATGAAACCTAATGGGATTATTGAGCGTAGATTTAGCTATTAAAAAAAATCAACACGAAGAAAAATTGAAGAGGGTTCTTCAAAAATGGTAAAAAAACAAAAAAAAAAATTTCTTTCAATTAATTAAAATTTTTTTCGTAAATGTTTATAAACTGAAACCAGAAAAAAATGTTATGAGAGTTTTTCAAAAATGACAAACAACTTAAAAAAATTGTTTCTAATTCGTTTGTAAATCTTTATAAAATTTATGCTTGGGTTTCTCAAAAATGACAAAACTAAAATATTCAAATTTGTATAAAATTTTTGTTTGTGTTTTTAAAAATAATAAAGTAAACAAATTTTCAAGTTTTGTAAATTTTTTTCGTAACATTTGTTTTTTTATTATTTTTTATAAATGTTTTTTAAGTTTCGTGCTTAGCTTGGGTTTTTTTAAAAATGAC